>CAUYQV010186289.1:0-11890 GCA_963574575.1 Galagoides demidoff
TTGGTCTTGATTTCCTGGATATGACCAACACACAGGAAGCAAAGCAGAAGGAGGCAGGTGGAACTTCCTCAAAGGCAAGCACTCTGCATGCAGAGGACACAGTCGACTGGGTGAGAGACGGCCCGGCACAGACTGGAGAAAACACTTGCAAAGTACAAATCTGATAAAGACCTAATATCTTAAATATATTAGAAATGGCTATAACCCAACAGCTAAAAAAAAAAAAAAAAAGAAAAAAGAATTCTAGTGTGATTAGCATTGCCCAACCTTGCTTAAATGTTTACTAAGAATCATACTTTTGCATGTATCAAGCACGTGCTAAATAGCTATATCTTTAAACTTAAGATGGAAGAATGAAATTCTGTATTCCATAGTGGCTTCTTATTATTCTGATATAACAGTCTTGGCTTCTTATTGTGAGACAAATGGGCAGGACTCACACGTGCCTCTCTCCAAATGAATGAAGTGACACCTTCCATGTCCCTGGGACCTCCTGCAATCCTGGGTCCTCAGCAGTGCCAGTGAGACCCTAAACCATCCCTGGAGGCTCTGGGAGACCATCATGTAAGCAAACTCCTACATATTTGTGACAGAGCCCAAAGTCAACAGGACTCAAACTTTATATATTCAGGGGATATAAAAAACCCAACTATTTCCAATGATTTACTATGCACATGGTCATAAACACATTACATATCATCATAGGTCACAGAACACATCCCTGGGGCAGGCCTTCCCAGGGGAATAGATAACACTTACCTAATGAGGAGGCTGATGCTGTCTTGGGCTGTCAGCTATACCATGGTCCCAGCACGGAGGCAGAGGCACAGAGGCAGGGACCATCTCTCTTCATGGGATGTCCCCTGAGCGCTGGCCACCTGTGCTGCATGGGTCACAGTGCAGGAACCCTCATACTGGGTAAAGAGACAACGGCCTCTATGGTATTACTCAGATCCGTCCTCAGACTATGTACTGAAAGTGAGCCTGGAAGTTTTCACAGAGACCAGAGTAAACCTTCAGGGAAAATTTGGGTGAACTTGAGGGCTCATGTCAGGAAAAGCAACCCAGGCCAGGTGCAGTGGCTCCCACGTGTAATCTCAGCACTCGGAGCCCCAGGCGGGTAGATTGCCTGAGCCCAGTGAGTGAGACCCCATCTCTACTAAAAATAGAAAAAGTAGGTGGGCGCCTGTAGTCCCAGCTACTTGGGAGGCTGACACAGGAGGATCACTTGGGCCCTGGAGTCTGAGGTTGCTGTGAGCTATGATGACACCACTGCACTCTACTCCAAGACAACAGATTGAGATTCTGTCTCAAAAAAAAAAAAAAGTTTTATTTGCCAAAGAAGAATGAGATCTGATCACTGCACCCTGACCTTGTCTAATCTCTGCCCAATATTTTCCCTGAGCAGCTGGAGGCTTCTGTGGTATTTACAGTGGCTCCTGAACACCCATCATCAGGCTTCACAGATGAGCCTTTGGGGATTTCTAGCTTTAAAGCCATTTTTTGGAGAACAGGCTGGTGTGGAAACATTTTTGCGTAATGTCCAACTGCTCTCCCTACAGGAGAGGCATATCTGGGTCAAAAATATTTCCTCTGTATTCTTTTCTACTCTAAGACAGGCAAAACTGAGAAAGGAAGGGAATTTCTCTCAGTGCCTCTGCTCTTTCCAGCTGAAAACATTCAGAAGCAGTGGGATAAGGTCTGCAGGGAATGGGTGTTCTGCCTACAGAGGAGCACCACACCCCCTCGGACAAGTCGCAGTACAGGAAGGAAGCCGGCAGCAGCCTGCCTGGCCACTCCCACAGGGACAGGGTGCAGACCAGACATTCAAGCAGTGGGGACACCTTTGGAACGCCAAAGGCAGGGTTCACTGCAGAAAGAGATACAGCTATGACAAGGCCAGCTACGCCCTGGGAGGCCAGCAGACACAACCCACGAAGTATTTCCCTGTGTCCTCTGCAGAAAGGCCCCATCTGTCATGTTTGGGTCTTTTCAGCCACACTCACCTACAGGGGATAACCACAGTGTCACCCTTGACTACAAAGGGCCACAGTGACAAACCCCAGAACTTTCTGAATTTGAAGATAGTTTTGATAACTACTGAGAATGCCAGACTTTCTTTCTTCTTCTTCCTTTTTTTTTTTGATCGTCAACAGAGCTTCTCAACTTATGCCTGCAACGACTTGCATTAGGTCACCCCCTCCTGTTTCAGCTGCGCCTGAGACATGTCATAACGTCATAGACGTTGTCAGCAGGATCGTGTCTTACATTCCCCAAACGGCCACTGAAACTGGAGCTCCCAAATGTGCCATGGAGACCTCTCCCTGTGCTTCCCTGGGGGACTGATCAGAGGCACACCAACTCCATCTCATCCTTAAGTCTGGAAATCCTGAAAGTCTTCTAAGAGAAGTCACTCTCCAAGACTTCTGAAACGCACATTTCTGAAGCATTCCCATGAGGATTCCTGAGGAGCTACACAAGGAGGCTGTTGTATGCATGCACAAATAAATGACACAATTCAATGGTTTCATACTATCTGCCAAGTTCAACTACTGCAGAGCAGCTGTGTGCATTTAAAACGATGCCTGGCACAACCGGAGATCCATAAATCAGCAGCTGCGCACTTTCATCCAATTAAGAGAGTTAAATAAGAAAAAAAAATCCACAAATTAAGACGTGTCCAAGGACATGGATGACATCCCTCTCTTGAGGCAAAAAAAAAAAAAAAAAAAAATATATATATAGATATGTAAATCCTCATTTTGCTGATGTTAAGGCTAATGTTTCTTTCCTAGGGACATCACTTTTCCAGCTTATCAAATCCTGGCATGAAACCTTGTTTTCAGGAGGGTCATTTGGGGCTTGTTGGTCTGTCCTTCTATAAGTAGTAGTGCAAAATAGAAGTGAGGGCTCAGGCCATGTCTGAAATGGTGGCGCATGTCTGTAATCCTAGCCCTCTGGGAGGCCGAAGCGGGAGGATCCTTTGGCATTTTTTTTTTTTTTTTGGCAGTTTTTGGCCAGAGCTGGGTTTGAATCCACCACCTCCGGGTTATGGGACCAGTGCCCTACTCTTTTGAGCCACAGGCACCACCCCGGGAGGATGCTCTGAGCTCAGGTGTTCGAGACCAGCCTGAGCAAGAGTGAGACTCCCCTGTGGCTACTAAAAATAGAAAAGCTAGCCTGGTGTTGTAGTGGGTGCCTGTAGTCCCAGCTACTAGGGAAGCTGAGGCAGGAGGATCACTTGAGCCCAGGAGTTTGAGGCTGCTGTGAGCCATGATGATGCCATGACACTCTAGCCCGAGTAACAAAATGGGATTCTGTCTCAAAAACACTCTTAAATTGAAAGAAGCAAAATACCATGATCAAGGTTTGCATAAGTTAAATAAATCTATTCGTTTTTAATGGGAATTGTTGTAATAAAAAAAACTGGATTAAAAAATAAAAGATTTATTGAAAATGTGGACTCTGATAAAAACAGGGCCTATAAATATTTAGAATCCCACGAATCATACATTTAGATGATGTTTTTCTACCTTTTCTTGTGGATGTTTTGTTTTTATTAATAAGAAGCTTGAAGTTATATATAATTAGTGATATAATTATGTATTTATATAAATTATAATTTGAAATTATATATGTTTAAAATAATATATTTATAATTATATATTATATACATATAACCATACATTTATAATTATGTATTTATATTTATAATTATAATACAATATAATTATATATAATTAAGGTAATATAATATTATAAGCCATTATTATAAACCTGTAGCCATTAATCAATATATTTTTTAGATCCCACTATTTTATCAACAAATATCCTTATCTCAAATGAAGGTTTACAACTTAAAATAATGTCAGCATAAGTGACAGCTATTTTAATGTGGGATTAGTTGTAAACTAGAGATGCCCTTACTTTTGCTTTGAAAAGGGCTGAGTCCAATTGGTGGATCTTTCTGATACGTACACAGCAAAACCCCAGGGAGTCTTGGTGTTCCTTAGAATGACACAGCACAAGAGGCCTTATGGATCGATTCAAGGAAAATCACAGCACAAAGTTCAGAGCTATTGTTCGTTTATGCACGTTGGCACAGCCTATGTTTTTTGTTCTGTTGTTTTTTGTTTGTGTAGAGACAGAGTCTCACTTTCTCACCCTTGGTAGAGTGCCGCTCCAGCGTCACACAGCTCACAGCAACCTCCAACTCCTGGGCTTAGGTGATTCTCCTGCCTCAGCCTCCTGAGCAGCTGGAACTATAGGAGCCCGCCACAATGCCCAGCTATTTTTTTGTAGCAGTTTGGCCGGGGCCGGGTTTGAACTCGCCACCCTGGGTATATGGGGCCGGTGACCTACTCCCTGAGCCATAGGTGCCACCCTCTGTTGTTGTTTTTAAATCTGTTTCTACACTGAATTTTTCTGCAACTATGATTAAGGTAGCCAGGTAGTGACTATGTCTGAATTGTTTACCTTTAATATACAAAGGGACAGGTTGTCATCAGCCTTCTTAAAAGTTGTCATATACTAACACAAACAAGGTAAGCCTTTGGTAACTCTTAGCTTCGTAGCTTTTCTCTTTCTCTTTTCTTTTCAGCTAATGTATGACCCTAATAAATTACCACTTTAATTGGGTATTTGCTTGGCCAATTCAAAAATAGAGTTATTGAGGAGAGAAAATGAGGTAGTAAGTCCTTTTGTCTTTCTTAACAAGGCATCTCTTCAAATCGAGCTGTTATTATAAACCTTCCCTTATTTGATGACATCCATGGCTAAATGTTTAGGCCTTTTGTTGGGTGTAAGTTTTTGCATTAAATACTGCCAGACAAAATAAGTGATGTGTGCTTTATTAAATGGTTTTAAAATGAGGAAAAGATGTCCAAATCGTTTTGTTCTGATGTGCTCTGTGTGTGTGTGTGTTTTATTTCGCTTTGAGTGTCTCACATACCTGTTCTAAGATTGCTCAGTAACACAACTTCGTGCTCTAGGAAGCAGGGGTTGCATTTGATTCTTTTCTGGTGTAAGTCAGCACAGAGCTGTAAGAGAACAAAGATGTTGAAAGCAGGAGTTGATGTTAACATGAAGACTAGCTGCCTTTTATGTCTTCCCAGATTCCACAGAGAAGAATCCCCACCTCATTACTGAGCAGAGAATGTTTCTGGTTAATTTGGGGGTGTGGGTTGAGAAACAGAACAGGCTTGGACTGCTAAGTAATCAACTATGTTTTGGGAGATGCTTAACTGAGTGAAGCAATTAAAATCAACACATCTGGGAACCAGGAAGAAAGCTGGAGAAGAGGAATTAATGACAACGCAAACATGCAGGTAGCTGTGGTTTCCATGGAGGGGCAGAGGAGGGTGGCGGTTCAACGAGGCAGGAAGGTGTCTTTCCTCTCCAGTGTAGGGACAAACATGCATGCACATTCACAGAGAAACACACACAAACACTCACACACACACACAGTTTGTGTACAGATGCTGACCCAGCTTCCGCTTACCCAATCTACATACACAGTTGTTTGCACACTTTCACAGCCAGTATGTGTGTTTCTACACAAAAAGCACATACAGAGAGTGATTGTTGTGCTTCAGCAGCTTGGAGGTGAACTTTGATGGAACTTAGTAAAACGCAGAACATTTATTACCATGAGAAATGGTTCTCAGGGGAGTCATTCCCCTGCCCTCCCACTTGGGCAGCAGTGACAGCCCCTGGGTAAGAAAAGGACGGAACAATAGGTTCTGTGAGTCGGAGAAGCTGAGGTTGCCCTCCCTGGTGGGTGGCATGAGCGTCAGTCACCACACAGCACATAAGTCAGCGAGAAGTGACAGATTTTTGTGGAATGTGGAAACAACAAAGGGGCTAAAACGAGCGAAGAATATGAAAGCCCAGTGGAATCACCCAATGTGCCAGGGACTCTTTTTCCCCTGCCAATGCATTCCACTTACTGAAAAGCTACTTGCCTGGTGAATTTCCTGATCAAATCCAGAACACTTAACTAACCCAACTAACTTACCCAAACCAAGACTTCACAGGGCAATTGGATCAATTAGAAAACAGGCAGCTTTGCAAGCCTTTTAAGATAATTAATTTTGTTTGGTTTTTTGTTCAAAAACTTTTTTTTTCTCTTTGAGGCAGAGTCTCACTCTGTCACCCTGGGTAGAATGCTGTGGCATCATCATAGCTCACAGTAACCTCAAACTCCTGGGCTCAAGCAATCCTCCTGCCTCAGCCTCCACACTGGGAGAGACAATGTCTTAATCAAGCACCAGGTTACAAAAGCAGTAGAATTTGCATTGTTAGGAATGTCAAGGTTCAAATGACTGCTCTTTTTTGATGATCAAGTAAGTTTGGGAAAACTATATTTATAATCCCCTCTTGGAGTGTCAAAAAGCCCTATAGCATATTAAAGCATCTAAGGAGTCTCCCAGGAAAGCAACCTGATTTACTTTAATTTTTTCTAAAAGCGATCTAGTGTAAATTCCTTTTTCTTCCAAATATTCCTCAGAGCATTGTAAATGCTGTTCTAAAAAAGGGGTACCTTAATCTCCAAAGAAAGACAATACAAATTTCTTTTAATAATACAAAAGCTGGGCAAGGGGGCTCATGCCTGTAATCCTAGAACTCTGGAAGGCCTAGGTAGGTGGATTGCTTGAGCTCACAGGTTCAAGACCAGCCTAAGCAAAATTGAGACTGCTAAAAATAGAAAAACTGAGTCACAAGTATCTCTGGAGCCCACAAGTTAGAGGTTGCTGTGAGCTATGATGCCACAGCACTCTTCCCAGCGTGACAGCTTGAGACTGTTTCAAAACCACAAATAATAATAATAATACTGAGGTATTACTTAAATCCAAGCTGCTTTTTAAATCTATTAGTTTCTAAAGCCATAAAAAAGGAGAAAAGAATATATACACAAGTGAAATCAAATAATTAGGAGGAAAAATAGAATTCTATCTGCAAAATATTAAATCTAATTGTTTCTCTGAGCTTTACCATACTGTTAGGGGGAAAAAGTGCCTCACTTAATCCCCAGAAGAATTGGTAACCACAAGCTGTAACAAAGAACCCCAGCTTCACCAAGATCTGAAAGGGCAGGGCAGTGCTACAGCAAGCTGCTCCAATCATCACAAAGCACTCTGCTCTCTGATGCTTGGCTGTCTTCAGCACCAGGGCAGCTTGAAGAATTGCCCTGAAGGGCAAAGAGTGGTTCTGTTTCTACTCAAGAGGGTAAAAGGAAACTCCACTCTCTATGATTATTTCTACCTGCCCCCATGCCTGCCTTAAGCTGGAAGAGACACCTGCTGATAGCCCCAACACAGACAGAATTGGGACACTGAGGGCCAAGGCACGCTGGAAGGCCACTGTCTGGCAGATGCAGAAGGGTGGGTAAAAAAGGTAATTTGCAAAGATAGAGGGAGAAGGAATGACAGAGAGGGAGGAGGAGGAGGGCTCAGAACCGGAGAAAGAGGACAAGGAGGAGCATGGGGGGAGGAAGAAGGAGGAGGAGAAGGCGAAAGGAAGAGGAAGGGGAAGAGGAAGGAAGAAGAGGAGGGGGAGGAGGAGGGATCGCTCCTTTGTAGATATCAGGAAACACAAAAGAGGAAGGAGGGGGAAACACAACTGCTGCATGATTTCCAGATCCAGCAAGGACCAGCTCTAAATTCTTCCTACTCAACTAGAGAGTTTCATTTTACAACCACCCTTAGCCATACTGGCACCAAAATAAACCCAGGGCAGTTGGAAGACCAGTTTCCAGGGTATTTTCCTTATTTTCTTATAAGCATTGAAAAGCTTGCTTGTTACATTTTTGCCCAGTGTATCTAAGTGATTTGTAGTAAGAGAGTTTTCAGATTACCTAGTCAGCAATATTGCTAGAAATCAAAGTCTTATGTTTTTCTTTCTCACGTATTAATACTCTGAACTTTTCTCTTCTTGTTTCTGTCAAGATTCCTCTAGATATGAAGTCACTTCTGAAAATGGGTTTGTTTGATAACCATGTTTGATCTCTTTTAGAGACTTAGACTGAAAATACCTTCTTAAGCAAAGTGAAGATTTGTGCAATTATCTGCCACTCCTCAACCAATAGAAAAAAATCAACGTGGGCAGTCCGGCTCCTCTGTCTGCTCACCCTCAGGAATTAGCTGATAAGTTTTTTCATATTCACAAAACAAAACAGAGTGTGAATGGTTTCTTATTAGGAAGTTTCCTTGGAATCAGCTTTGAAAAACAAAAGAGAGGGCGGGCCTGTGGCTCAAAGGAGTAGGGTGCCCGCCCCAAAGACCAGAGGTGGTGGGTTCAGACCTAGCCCTGGGCCAAAAACTGCAAAAAAAAAAAAAAAGAGAGGATCAGGCCCATTCTTAAAGAACTCTAGCTGTCTAGGAGAAAATCCTAGACCAGGATTTAGACCTTAAAACTAATATTTGAAACTCTTCCCATTTTCTATTTTTCTTTGGCTTGACTCTAATAGAAACATTGGCATGGGAACACTGAAGGCTGTGTTCTTAGAACACCAAAAATAACCTTCCAGGTGATCAATTCAGTCAAACTCAACAAGCTAGTTTTCTTTTCTTTTCTTTCTTTCTTTCTTTCTTTTTTTTTTTTTGTTGTTGTTGTTTGTTTTTTAAGTAGAGTCTCATTCTGTGCCCTGAGTAGAGTGCTTTGATATCACAGCTCACGGCAACCTCAAACTCCTGAACTCAAGCAATTCTCCTGCCTCAGCCTCCTGAGTAGCTGGGACTACAGGTGCCTGCCACACCACATCGTTAATTTTTCCACTTTTATTTATTTATTTATTGAGACATTTGTCACCCTTGATAGAGTGTGGTGGCATCATAGCTCACAGCAACCTCAAATTCTTGGGCTCTTGCCTCAGGCTACCGAGTAGCTGGGACCACAGGGGCTTACCACAACACCTGGCCATTTTCAGAGGTGAGGTCTCACTCTTGCTTAGGCTGGTCTTGAACTGGTGAGCTCAGCCAATCCACCTGCCTTGGCCTCCCAGAGTGCTGGGATTATAGGGGTGAGCCACCTCACACAGCCTCAACAAGCTTTTAAAAAATATATACTATTTTATTGTATTGAGTAATAATTGGAGAGAGTATGTAGAAAAAAGTAAGAGTGATGCTGGAAAAGTAGGTAGGATAATGCAAACTTCCAATGCTGGATAGAATATTCCCAAGACCTTACAATTTTGAAAACTGTTAGCAATGCAGTTTCTACCACAATATTACAGATCTTAGACATGGAATTGTTTAGCCTTTCTGGAACATCTATTTTACTGGTTACCAACACAGGCAGAGAGTATTTGAATCTGAGCTAAACTCTTCCTTCCGCAGCTCAAATGTATTTGCTCTTGTTCTGCCTTAATGGAGACCAGATTCTTATAAATAAGCTTCACCTTCTTGAAGACTTGCCCTCTCAGCCTTACATTCCAGTCTTAGTTACCCGGCCTCCACAGAGGATATCCTGAAGAGAATACTCAAGAGCAAATGAGATGTCTCTCTTCATGAACTGACAAATATCATTCTCTCCTTCTGGTTTTATGAAGGGTGAATATCTCTCCTTAAAACAACACATGGAAGCCAAAGACTCCACCTGCTTTGAGACTCTGCAGAGGCTTGGAAACATTACTCTATAGTAAACACTTTCCAAGTGATGCTGTTTGTGGAATAATTGTAATTTGAGTTTTTTTGTCATCAAAAATCAAAGGGCTGATTCTTTGATGCCTCTTTTACTCTAAAAGGCAGTTCTAGGCCGGGTGACGCAGCTCACACCTGTGATCCCAGCACTCTGGGAGGCCAAGGTGGATGGATGGCCTGAGCTCACAAGTTCAAGATCAGCCTGAACAAGAGCAAGACCCCTGTCTCTACTAAAAATAGAAAAACTGAGGCAAGAGGATAGCTTGAGCCCAAGAAATGGAGGTTGCTGTGAGCCGTGATATCACAGCCCTCTACCCAGGATGACAAGCTTGAGACTTTGTTTCAAAAAAAACAAAAAACAAAACCCAAACCCAGTTCTGTTGATTCTGGTGCTGTTTGTACTGTTCAAGGGTAAAATTTGATTCCATCTCTGTCCCTCGTGGACCTGTTTCCTAAGTGAAGTAAAATGAAGAATTCAATCAAAATTAGTCAATCTGGATAATGACATTTTAACACCTCTTTACACCATCTCTCCTGTGTCACTGTCTCCCCCTGTCGACTGCAAACACATATATAAAGTCCTTGTCTTCCGTAATGGATTCTGTATCTGACATTTTCTGATATTTATACATTTTCTGCTTCATTGTTCTCACAGAGGCTCTCTGTATATATGAGGCCTGACATTTATGTCACTTTTAATGTTTTCCTTTTTTAAAATTTTAGGTTTATGTGAACGTTTATGTTACCTTAGTTCTAATTCTAAGGTGAAGTTCGAGTTGTAGTTGAGCCCTTCACCCAGGGGGTGTGCTGAGCACCCTCACATTGTGCACATCAGGTGAGAACCTGCCAGTCACTCTCCCTCCTCCTCAAGTCACTTTGTAAAAGTACACAATTAGGGGAGCAGGAAGGGGGAGAAGAGAAGTGGTAAGGGGACAGGTGAGCTCCCACCCATGGGCACCATGTAAGGGTGCATGGCATACCTCCTGGGGTGGGACACAACTACAGCAGGGACTCTACCTGACAGGTGCAAACATTGTAACTTAATCATGTGTTCCCTTATATTAATCTAAAGTTTTTTAAAAGAGAATAAAATAAATAAAATTTTGAATTTTTACAAAAAAATAAGAAAATAAAAAGTACACATTAGTACACTAATAATGGAGAGTCTTGTTATTGTTTTCTTCATAACCAAACAAATGTTGTGAGCCCCATGGATGCTTCTCTCCATCCTTTTGTGAGGTAAACCAGGTGGATCGCCTTGGGCTTTTTGAGAGTAGCTAAAACCAGAACCAAAGACCAAACGTAACCCTCAGGGGCTGCTTTTCTACAAAGCAGAGTAAATTCTGACCCTACCCAGAAAATGTGCCCTTTTGATTTCTCTGACAGGCTTTATTTATTTATTTATTTAAAGACAGTCTCAAGCTGTCGCTGTGAGTAGAGTGCCAAGGCATCACAGCTCACAGCAACCTCCAACTTGGGCTCAAGTGATCCTGTTGCCTCAGTTTTTCTATTTTATTATTTTTTATTTTATTTATTCTTTTTTTTTTTTTTGAGACAGAGCCTCAAGCTGTCCCCCTGGGTAGAGTGCTGTGGTATCACAGCTCATAGCAACCTCCAAATCCTGGGCTCAAGCAAGTCTCCTGCCTCAGCCTCCCAAGTAGCTGGGACCACAGGTGCCTGCCACAACACTTGGCTATTTTTTGGTTGCAGCTGTCATCGTTGTTTGGTGGGCCTGGGCTGGATTTGAATCCAGCAGCTCAGGTGTATGTGGCTGGCACCTTAGCCACTTGAGCCACAGGTGCCAAGCCAATTTTTCTAGTTTTAGTAAAGACGGGATCTTGCTTTTGCTCAGGCTGTTCTTGAGCTCATGAGCTCAAGCAATCCACCCACCCTGGCCTCCCAGAGTGCTAGGATTACAGGTGTGAACCACCATGTCTGGCCATTTTTTAATTTTTAACTTGATTCAGGGAGCACTTTTTAGTTAACTGTTTAGATTTATAATGATAGCAATTAAAATATAAAATTGAAATAACTTAGGGGACCTGGAAAAATAGACTCAGACCCCCCACTTAGGTTAATTATTGGTAATTTATTTTACCTGCTGCAGGGGCTGCTGCTCTGAGAGACAGTCAGCAGCCCCGGTGTGAGGGTGAGTTACTTTTTATAGGTTTTGTGTAAGTATATTACAGAAGCAAAAGGTGGCTGGTTAAGGGGGGTTACAACTCAGGTAGTCATAGATACAGCAATGGAAC
>CAUYQV010186291.1:0-20322 GCA_963574575.1 Galagoides demidoff
CCTTCCTCCACCCCTCACCTGTACCAATCCAAATCCTCCTTTACTAATGAAATCACCAACCACCAATGAAAAGTGTACTCATATCCGACCCTACCCCTCTTGCTTTCTGTACCCCATAAAAACTTCCTCCACCCCAGGTTCGGGGCTCTCTCGACCTAGGCTTGCATGCAAGGAGAGTCCAGACCCGGGTCTGAATAAATCTCACCTCTTTTTACATCAGAGTGTGAATTGGACTGTCTGTTGGGATTCACTTGGGAGAATTTTCGGGCACAACAGTGGCTTACATGGTGTGTCCTGAAATTTCACTCCTGGCAATCACCCAGAACCTGGACAAACCTTCACTTAGGGGCCATTAACATACACTCACATTACTTGGGGGCCTCAGAGAGGTTGATGATTAGGTTTGGCCATCGGAGATTTTGACTTACTTTTAGGGGGGTGGTGCTTAGGTACAGGAACTTCTCAGATCTCTCCAGATAGTTCCAACATGCTGCAAACTTTGGGAAACTCTGCTCTGGGCAACAATCCATCATCTCTGACATCACAGACAGGGCAAGAGGGTCTCAGACATTATAACGCCTGATTGTACATCTCCCACATGATACACGCCACTATACTCCCCAGAGGGGTCATGACAAACAGCCATCTGCTTCTGAAGCTCCCCTCCTGCTCCTGCATTTTTAAGGGTATAAACCTTATTATTCTGTATTTGACAATATGTAAGTTTCTCTTAGAATAGTAGTTTCCTACCTTGGCGGCACATTGGAATCACCTGGGGTCCCACTAGCAAAGATTCTAATCCATTTGGACTAGAATTCATATTTAAAAATATAAAAACTAAACTAAGATCTGCCCCAGTGATCCTGATGTGCACCCAGAACTGAGAAAAATCGACTTATCCCAGGCCACTTATTTCAGCACGTGAACACGTCAGCTCTGGCAGCTGCTTCCTCTCCAGGTCCCAGCCCAGTCTTCCTCTCCAGGCCATCCTTACTGCATTTCTGGGCATTTTTGCATGTGTCATACTGTTCCATAGCCCCGAGTTTTTTAAAACACAGCGCTCTTTTCTGAAGCACCTTCTCACATTTTCTTTATTTGGAAAATGCCTATTCTCCACTGTGACCTCCTTTGTGAAATTTTTCTTGCTCTATAGTGACAGATTTAATTATTCCTTCTTGGGTGCTCCCTCTGGTCCTTTAGCGTGTCTCTATTACAGCTCATTGTGGTTACATTTACACAGGCAGAGAGGATCCCACACTAAGCTGAAACACCTCCAGGGGAGGGATGATACCTTATTCATGGGCGGCAGTGTGGTTGAAAAGAAATGGCTCTGCCACAGCTGGGTGGAATCCCTCTTCTGCAGCTAGGTAGCTGGGATTGTGGGCGGGTTATTGATCTCCTGTGGCTCTGTTTCCTGTGTTGTTCAATATAAATAAGAACTTGTGCCAGTGTGGGTTATTGTAAAGATTAAATGAGAAAATGATTAAATGAGAATGGGTATCTGTCAAAGGATAGATTTTACCCCTATCACATCATCTCTGTGTCATTTATGCTTTAGCACTGTTTTTAGAATATAGTAGGAATCAAGGCAGTTTCATGAACTTGAACTGGAAAGACAATATGGGACCCAAGCTTCAGATGAGGATTGCACTAATAATTGGAAAGTGAAGTGAAAGTTCTAACCCCTAACTCCAAGGGGTCTATACCCTTTGATCTAAGGATCTCATTTCTGGGAATGCAGCCTGAGAAAATGAGACCTTTTTTTTTTTTAAAGCATAAAAGATGTTCATTGCTGTATTATCTATATTAGCAAAAAGAAACAAAATAAGCATATCCAGAAGACTTCTAAATGGCCAAAAATTGAACTGGTAAAGTGAATCCTTAAAAAGCCATATTGATCAGCTGCTTAAAAGCTTAGTACAAAAAAAAAAATCTATAGAACTTTGAGAAATGCTTACATTCCAATATTAAATTTGAAATGACAAATAAAAATAATTACCTTGGGATCATGATTGGTCTGAATTTCATCTGCAGGTAAAGAATACTAAAAGGAAATATGTAGAAATAAAGAAGATGTGCAGACAGCTTATGCTTATACATTACTTGTTTTTCCCTCATTTTAAAAAAGAAATCATTTTAAAATTCGAGTTTTTTATTTGCACACCTTTATGGGGTACAAGCGCAATTGTGTTATGCCAATGGACTGTGTAGCAGCCAAACCGGGGCTTTGAGGTCATCTGTCACCTGAATAACATGCATTGTATTCACTAACTAATTCCCCACCCTCCACTCTCTACATATATATGTAATAATGTTTTTAGTGTCCACTTATAAGTGAGACCATGCAGATTTTGTCTTTCTATTTCCAGGTTGTTTCACTTAAAATAATGACCTGCAACTTCATCTGTATTGCAGAAGACGGGAATTTCATTCTTTTTTATAACAAAGTCCTTCCTTTTCTCTCCCTCGGTACAGAAACTGGTGTAGCCCGTATGTTTTTGCAGAGTACTTTACATTATGTGAGAACTAGAGAATCTGCTTAGAAGATCAAGATTCAGCCTTTGCCCTTGGGGAGCCTCGGTCTCATGACACAGACAAGTGCAGATACAAAGAATTATCCTGAAGCATAAGAGGAGGAAGTAACATCAGAAAAGGGGGAAAGCAGAAGCTTTTGGATGGAGACACCTGAGCCCCAGGGGTAGATTGCATAGTTCAAGTTATATCACTCCTTCATGGAAACCCTCTGATGCCTCCCGAACTCTCAGCATCAAAGCCAAAGTATTAATGGTGGCCTTTAAGGCCCTGAGTGACCCAAGTCACCTCCCTGACTTCATTGCACTGCACTTTTTGCCTTGCTTGCCTTGCTGCAGTCACCGGGCTGCTCTTCCCTACATCAATGGTGTTGGCCACAGGGCCTTTGCACTTGTGGTTTCCTCTACCTCAAAATGCCCCTTCTCCACCTGCAGGTACCTATATCACTAATACTGTCATTTCTCTCAAGTCTTTAGTCCAATGCTATCATTTTAGTGAGGCCACTTTCATAAAACTGCAACCCTCAACTCTCCCTATGAACCTCTCTCTGCTTTGTATTTTTCCAAAGCACTTGTCATTATGAAAGGTCATGGGTGTTTATTATTTCGTTTCTGCCTCATCCATAACAATTGAAGCTTATCCTGGGGAGGGATTTTTGTCTTTTTTGTTCACTGATACATTGCCAGAGGCTAGAATGATGTCTGACACATAGTAGGCCCTCAACACATGTGTATTGAATAAATGAATGAAAGGAGTGAGCCTCAGCATCTTCATCTATAAAAGGTGGCATCATAACATCTCCCCTTTCACTATGTCAGAGCAGCTGGCATCTAGCAGACACTCAGGAGACGTGGGCAGAATGTGAGTATTGAGGTGTGTCAGTAAAGGCCAGCAGGCCCCATCCCACTAGAATCCCCCTTACCTGCAAACCCCTGATGTCTACCGTGGAGACTCTGTATATTTTAATAAGAAAGCAGGCTTCATTTCTGCACTCAGCAGCACAGGCTGTCAACAGTCAAAAAAAAAAAAAAAAAAAGGAAAGAAAGAAAGAAAAGAAAAGAAAAAAGAACTGCACCTTGGCTATTTTTGCATCCAAGAAAGTAAACCGATTAAAAAAAAATCATAAAACCAGAAAAAAACAAAAGCAACCCATTTAACAAATTAGATCTAGCTCTTGTCAAAGAAAATGTTTTTCCAGCCAATACTAAACAACCCTCCCAATGCTGTAAAAGTCTCCAAATGTGAAACTCCTGGAGCTTGAAAAGGTCTCTCTCGCCAGTGAAAATGCTTCCAATAATACCCAGAAACAAGATTCATTAAAAGCTATCTTTAGCATTATCAGCGATTTTGTTATTATCCTGTGTCCTTCATAAAGTGCATTGCGGGCCTCCACTTGGAATTGCAAAAGTGGGGGATGAGGGAGGGATGGGGAGAAAAGATGTCCTGGCCCTGGGGAATTTTGCCTTACTGTGCTAGGGGAGGGAAAGAAAATGGGGAAGAGAAGGATCTAGGAATTTCAAAATTTAAATTCACACAAGGAGCAGCAGGATCTTTAAATAAAATAATAGCCTCATGCCACTGAGATACATTTCTTGTTTCGTGTGTCTTCCAGAAGTCCGCGAAGTAACCCTGGCAAAGTTTTGATTGTATTTGAGAGCAGAACTAAAAAAGGAGGTCAAGGGGACCCCTGGAAATCATGGGAAGGATGGGGGGGGGCAGTCCCTAACCTGAATTGGCATTTGTTTATTAACAAATAAATGAGCAAATAGAAGGATACAAAAATGAAGCAAGGAACTGCCAAAATACACACGCTAGTGCATAACATTCTATGGGCTAGTCTCAAGAACAGTAGGGATGTAGATGATGCAGACTCGCTGACTCAGTGGGAGGAAAGAGTCCAACAGCTGGACACATATGGTGCAGTTAATTACCAAGAGGAGGGAGGGCTTGGTCATCACAAGAGACAGCAGAGGCTTCTGAGATTGGTCTGAGATGCGTGGCGATGAGTCAGCTGTAAGTTCCCAAAGCACAAAATTGATAGGCAAATCTACCTAGAATCTCTACCTTTAGGAAACTAATAAAACCTTTGTGTTCCTTGGGAGAATAAATCCATTATTATGTGTGTGTTCATTAATTGTCCAGCACTTACTGTGTCCTGGATATTGTGCTAAGCAGTTTACATGCATGAACTCAATCCTCCCAACAGCCCCTTAGGACAAGTCTTATTATCCCACAGCTGTGAGCAAGGACTTTGGGGTTGGAACGCAGCTCTACTAGTTATATAACCTCTCTGTATGTCAGTTTACTCATCTGTAAGATGAGGATAATAATAGTACTTATCTCTCACCTTTGTGAGTGTTAAACAAGTTAATTCATATATTACATATAGCACTATGCCTGGCACAGAGTAAATGCTATAAATGTGTTAGGTAATTTATTCCCATTTTCTGGATGAGGAAACCGAGACCCAAAGTGGCCAAGTAAACTGGCTGAAGTCACACAATTATTATGTGAACAAGCTGGCATTGTGAGCAAGGGTCACTTCTCTCCCATGTGCATGCTTTTGAACATCATGTTATCCATTTGTCAGATTTTTATATGTAGGAACAAGAATCCCAAATCATATAAAAATAGCTCTTATGCTGTTATGCCACAATTTGGAGAAACCTAGTAGAGGAGACAAAATGAATAGCAAAAATTGGGGGGGAGGCAAACCTATAGGAAGTGGAGTCTTGATGGGCTGTAAAGGAAAAATGCAAGAAAGAGGTCAATGTGATGCCCAGTTTGCAGGCTTGGGCACCTTAAAATGGAGAAGACAGCCTCCATTTGGGTGATGGGCTGGATAAAGGGTAATAAGGGCTGAGCTGGACCTCTGGGTTTAAACTCTGTGTGGTGCACACAAAGAAGCAGCAAGAGATACAGGTCCTGAACTAAGCTGAGAACCCCGAGCACAGACCAATCTGAGAGTCCTCAGCACATAAAGGGGGCAAAGCTGAGACATGATGGGGGTCTCCCAGCAAAGTCTTCAGCAGCAGAAGAGCATAGGATCCAACAGTAAACTCTCAGAGCATACTTCAGTGGATAGGCAGATGAAAAGAAACCCAACAGGTGGGTTGAGATGGTCAGATTCAAAATGAGAGAGTCTGTTCCCCAGTGGATGCTTTGCCCATAGTGAAATGTGTATAATGTATGACAATTCATTGATATAATTCAGGGTAGCGCAGGAGGGAGTGAAGGAGGGGGGGAGAAAAATGCACAGACTGGAAAACAGAATCAAAGTGAAGCATCCTAATGATTCCACCTGACACTTGCTCAGTGAACACACATACGTGGAGTGAGTATGAAACAGAACATACAAGTTCATAGGTGTTGGTTGATGTCAGCAGCCACATGCTTCACAGACTGTAAACACCTTGCAACTCTGGATGGTGCCTACACAAAACAAACTCTGCTTTGTAGTTGAGCTAAGAGATAGCAGTGCAGTGGGGGAAGAAAATTCTGACCTCAAGATTTAGGTCTGAAACCCAGGCTGTATCACAAGATAGAGCTGTCATGGTTGCAAGAATGGGCTCACTGCAAGAGAGAATGAAATAAAACCAGGAGATAGACCAAGCTACTTCTCAGCTGTTGAGGAGCTGTAGATATTTGGGGGGAAAAATCTGAAGTGAGAGATTAGGCTGTTCCAGCCTCCAAACTTGTTATTGAGGACTCAGCCACTCCCACAGCCCAGGGTGGGGCTCATCCCAGAGAATGAAAATTTAGAAAAGACCTCTGCAATCCCTATTCATGATATGAGGCAGATAACTTGGCTGAGACAAACTTTCGAGAGAAGGGAAAGGGTGCGGAAGCATGAGATCTAGAATCAGGCAATTCCAGTCCTTATCTCATAACACACTAACTGCGGGATCCCAGGCAATCTCCTTACCTAGTTTCAGCCTCAATCTTCTCTTCTTTCTGGATGTGGCCATGACAATCTCACAGGGCTGTTGGGAGGATGAATGGTAGAATCTGAGTACCTGGCTGACAATTATCATTAGTTCTTCCAGGAGGACACGTTGACAACTGCAGACTAATTGAGAAGATTTATTGGCTTCCTTATAAGCAGGAACTTTGTCAAAATACTGGGGCAAAGTACTTTAATAAATTTTATTATGCTTTAAAATGGTAAAATGTTTCAAATAGAAGGAAAACCTGGATAAAGAAAACTTACAGCTATTGAATGCCTACGTGGTCCATTACGGTAACTCCTTTAATTCCCAGAACCAGGATGAAGGCACAAGTGGTGAGAATAGGTCAGGATCAGGCTGACAGGACACAGCTGGTCTGGTCAGTTTCAGTCCTAAGTGACTGTTACCTCCTGTCTCCCATTCTTATTATTTTGTAAATTTAGCTCCTACCCTAAAGGTGGCTATTTTGAATAGTTTATGTGGATTGATTATGGAGATTAAGTTTTGAATTGCAATGGAGTAATAGGTCACTGAGTTATGCTGATTATTATTTAAATTAAGGGTCAATGAGTCTTGGCTTTGAACTTTTATGTACTATAAACTGTGATTTTGGAAACGGAAGAACAGAACAGTCTTGGAGAGGCTACTCTCACAGTTCTCCAGAACCTCTGGTCTTCTGGCAGAGTTCAGGGGACATATCCCCATCTCTGCATGTTGGCTGACAATGACAGGCAGCTGGACCCTCCTCGTCCAGTAACAAGGAGGTGAGTAAAATCATCCCTAGCTTAAAGATAAGGACATTAAAAGACCTGGAGTAACATACCTAGGGACGAGAAGTGCAGCTCATAGCTGAACTAGATTGTGGGATGCCAGGGTTCACATTGCCTCCCACTATGCCCTTTAAATAGCTCTTGTTATTCCTAAGACGTTAGTCTAGGACATTGGTCGGCAAAGAGGCTTTTCAGCTGCTAAGAATTGTTTTCTCATTTAATTCCCATCTCAATCCTCATATTATGTACCTTTTGCATAAAACATCTCAAATCCTTTTTGGAATGACATAGAGTAGAGACACCATCAATAACTAAAAAGATATATTTGCACACCCATTTTACTACGTATCTATTTATGTACATGTAGTTATACATGGACTTGAATGTTTGTACAACCTGCTGCACAGTAGGTGGTTTTTATGACAATTGCGTTTAACCCCTTAGTTCACTCTGGTGAACTTGGCATTATGGTTATCACTGTGTCGTACGGGAGGAAATGTAGGTTCTGGGCTCCTCATGCCCCAGTCCTGTCTTCTGAATTGGTAAACAGCCATTTCCAAAGAAAAAGGATTTTATTCTTTATCTGAGGGCCGCTTCTGCTGGAAAATCTGCTCCGGGCTCTGGAAACTTTCCTCACAGTGGGTAGAAATTGTAGGTCTCAAGATCCAGAAGGGAGGTAATGAGACACTGAGTGTCAGTTAGCAAATAGTCCACTCACCCATGCCTCCAGGACTGGGCAGATTTTCAAGACAGCAGGAGAGCCATTGTCTTGCCAGGACTCTCACTGACAATGAGGCCTCTAACTGCAGCTGCAACATCTCCCTCACCTGGGGCAACTGGGGGAGACGTTCTTAAAGCTCAAACACACACACCCCTCTGATCTCAGCTTGTCCCCTTGGCTCCTGCACCCTCCTTTCCCCTTTCTGCCCACCTGCCTCCTTTGCCAGGCCCCCCACTGTGTGAATGCAGAACTTGTTGGAGCTACACAGTGTCATCTCCCTTCAAGAAAGAACTGTTTAACCACAGAGAGTACCCCAGAGGCACTTTCTGACCTCAGTGGAAGGACTGAAGGGTAGTTGATTCCATGGATTCATGCTGAGCATCTACTGTGTTCCAGATGCAGTTGTGGGTGTTGGTCCTGGGGGTTCACCTGTGAACATGATGAAGGTGGTATCTATCTTCACGATGCTGGATTCTCACAGGGCAGGGGTAGAGGAAACGGGCAATAAAATATCTAAGCACGATATTTCAGAGAGTGAGAAGGGCTGTAATGAAAGTGATCTGGGGGAAAGAAATCCAGAGGAAACTGTGTGTGTGTGTGTAAGTGGTGCATTACCACTTTAGCTACAATGGTCTGGAAAGGTCTCTCTGAGTAACCCCAAAGCAAAGAAAAAAGCAGAACTTACAAAGACCTGGGGAAGAGCATTCCGGGAAGACAGAACAGGAAGGCAAAAAAAATCCTTGATAACTGTCATCAACTAGGTTTCTCAAACTGGCATTAGATGCTCCGTCTGCAAACCATCTACATTCATCTTTTGTGTCACCATTCGCTGGCCTCATAGTTTGGGCAACACTGTGTCAGTGGGAAAGAACCCAAACTCTGTAAAATAGTTTAAAGAGATTTATTTTGAGCCAAATATGTGCAACTGTGGCCCAGAGAACTCTGGCTAAGAAGCTTTGAGCAAGTGCTCTCACCCTAGTTAGGGTTACAGTTTGGTTATGTTTTAGGGAGATGGGAGTTACACATAAAGTCGTGAATCAGCACACTGAAAGTTGTTGATTTATGCAGTTCCCAGGTGACAGATAGGTTCTGTAGGTTTGTTCTTAAGTCGAATTTGTACGTAAGTTGGAACAGGTACATTTGCCTATTACCTATAATTGTCTCCATTCCTAAGTGTGAGTTTTACATAAATAGGATGTTTATAACTTGTGGACTGCCTGTATTGTGTTGGTTTAAAAAGAGAGCACATCTCAAAGCAAGGGATTACAGATTGTAAGTGTAGTTAAAGATTCTTTGATTGATGATTGGTTAAAGAAATGGAGCTTTGTCTTAAGGCTTGGAATGTTTTAAGTGGAGGAATCCTGTCCATCAGACACAGACCACTGGACATATACCAGACATATACCCAGACTCAATCTGTTAAGTAAACCGATGATCTGCAGCTGTGCTTTAAGTTTTGCCTTGCATGGCCTTAAGCATGCTAATGAGTTGCAAAGGCTATCTCCAAGAAGGGAGGGGGGTATGATAAGGCATGTCTGACCTTCCTTCTCACAGCCAGCCACTCAGCTTTAAGGTATTTCTGGCCAAGATGGGGTCCAGTCAGTCATCTGGCGGGGACTTAATGATTTTTGTTTCCATTCACAACTGGGTGAGATAATCCCTAAATTCTATGACTCACCAGCCATGCTAAATCTGCAGGCAGAGAAAGGTCTGAAGGGAGAGAAGGGACTCTGGGCTCAGGATACTCCCCTCCATCGCTTTCCACCCTCCCCACCTTTTTTCCTCCTCAGGGGTCTGAGAACAAGGATGAAAAACATGAAAAAGAAAGATGTTATTTCTTCTCCTCTATCACCTCTTACCTTCCACCTGGTTCCCCAGGAAGGAGGAAGAGAACGGGGAGGATAGTGTTTGTGAAACTCATGGTTCGGGTTTTGAAGATTCATCCTCCCATGTGTCATTCACCTCCTGCTGGACTTTGCAACACCTCACTCTCAACAAATTACCTTAGCTTTTCTCCAGGGCCGATTTCTTCTTCATAGATTTCAGTCAGCTTCTGATGTCTGTTGATGATTCTTGGGGGACAGCTTTCAGTTTGCTTAAGGACGGTACCTTTTGTGGGTTTGTGGCTTCTTGTTTTTCTGACAGCCTGCAAGCAAGTCCTCACAATTTCTGTGTACAATTTTGGATTTGCATGAGTAATATGTCTCCTGGACTCCTGGTCTCCTAAACCATGCAAACGACACTAGCCCGGGGTTGCTCAGCTTCAGCACTCTTGACGGTAGGATCCTTCTTTGCTGGGGAGCCTGTCCTGTGCATTGTCAGTATCTCAAGTGGCTCCCTACACTTGATCCCAGTAGCACACCCCATCTCCTACCCCATCTGTGAAAACCAAAAATATCTTCAGATAATTGTCTAGTGTACCCTGAGGGGTGAAATCAACCTGCCTAGAAACTAGTGCCCATGCCTCACGCGGGAGGAAAAAAAAACACATTTAATTGAAGACAAAGACATTTCTACTTCATTCACACAAACTTCAATTTGCCCTGCGTCACAATATCCATGTAAGTGTACTTTCAGCCATTTTTAGTAGAGACTTGTTGAGACATAATCTGTAGAATTCATTCAAGGGGATGTCATTGTGTATTCACTGAGGAAAAGCTGAAATTAAAGCCTGCATACGTAGTATCTCAAGAAATATTAAACCTGTTCAATGTCACAGCACTGCAGGAGGTGTTACCAGTCATCCGTGTGCAGGAAAATTCTCCCCTTTGAATGACATTAAGACTTACCATACCACTAGTGAATTCAACTAATTAAAATTTATCAGTGCTCTAATTCTTCTCTGGTAAAACACACAAGAGCTGTCTATTAGGAGAACATTCAAAATTCAGGCACCAAGCCATAACCATTATGTAATGGAACATTTTATAAGGCTTGTAGATCAGATGAAAACATGAATTACCTTGAGATCAGATGAAAACATGAATTACCTAAAGATAAAGTATCACATCATTCTGTTTGTTTCTTTTGTAGCTAATCTTCCTCCTTATCAAATCGTCTTGTTTTACTTCTTCATTTACTTGCTTATTTTCTAGCTTCCCCGTACTTAGCAGCAGGGATCTTGCTGTCTTCCCCACTACTCTATGCTTCAGACCTAGAACGGTGCTTGATACATAGTACAAACTCTATAAATATTGGTGAGTAAATACAAGCAGAGTGAATGAATGATCTACAGGCAAATAAGGCACCCTGATATTTACCAAAAGAGGGAATAGAAAGCTTTAAGCAAATGGACAAAATCTAGTCCCCCCCAAAGTCCAGGAAGGAAGATCGCTTTGAATTGCTTCTAACCCCATAGGCGAGCTTATAGGAAGGAAGGAAAATTCAATGATTAAGCCCAGGAGATTTAGCATCGAACTAATCTGGGTTAGGATCTCACCTTTTCCCCCTTTTTTGTCTTTCTAGGATGTCTCACCTTTGCTAAGCATCCTTAGTAATTTGAGCTCAGTTCCTTAGAGTATAAAGTAGGAATAATAACGCCTGTGAAGATAACCTCTGCCCGGCTCTGGGCTGGCCATAGAGATTATGAGGTCTGACCCATAAGTTTGCAAATGCATCCTAGAAAAAGTGCTATATACGTCATTGCTGAATACACCATGATTACCTCTGGAGTACTCCCCCGGGGCCATTGGTGACCATAGTGATATTTGGTGATTTTTCTGGGATAAGTTCAGAAATTTAACTGGTAGACCTCATATGAAGTCAGCTCTGATGGCCATTCCAGGAGAAGAGTTCCAAACTTGCTCTGGAGGGTGGACAAGGCACTGGCATCAGTGCATAGCTTCCCAAGGGGAGTACCTCAAAATGATCATAGTGATATTCTCCAATGAGGCATGTAGCACTTTTTGTAGGATGAATTCTTGAACTTGTCAGACACACATCAAAGGCTCTTTATAAAGGGTTTCTATGATTCTTCTACTAAATAATATGCAGAAGCGACTAATTATTAAGACATTGGAATGGGTGTCTTCATGAAGCATGTATCACCCTGGCTCCATATTCCTTCACTTTCACACCTGTCATGACCAAGGCAGGTGTTAGGTGTGTCATCAGAAGGAGGCGTGCGCATGGGCAGGGAATTGTACACGGCTGCCAATCTGGACACCTAGGATATATGTGGGGAGTCACAAAGCTTCCAGGTTATGCCTTGACCATATATAGTCATCAAATAAGTATCAAGTATTTCTCCTTGATCCTTTTATATTTTAACATAAGATGCATCAGTAATAGTCAACTTTGTATCTTAGTGTTAATGTTAGAAGATATCAAAGGAGGAATTTGAATTAAGCAGAAGAGTAAAAACCCAGGACCAAAAAAAAAGGGAATTTGTAACTTTGTATCCTCTTGTGAGGGAGGGATTAATGCAGTTTCTGTGATACAGCTGATACTTGAGTCTTGTTATTCAGAAGTTTAACTGTTGTCATGATTTGGAGATTAAGTGTGGTTTAAGGAGACGTGTGTGGGAGCTGACTGACAAGAAGGGTCTATTTTCTTTTTGCAAAGTGTTGATTTGGTTAGGGTGAACTACACTCCCCAGAATTACATTCTTGTGTATTTCTGATTAAAGCAGGTCACAGGAAAGACGCTTTGGAGATGTGGATGGCAGAGGGAGGTAGTAGCCACTTTATAATGGCTCGTGATTAATCGCTGATCTGCTCAGCCACCCCCAAAGTATGAGCAGCGTCATGGCCTGCAATTACCTTACCTTCCTCCGGATTCTCCTCCAGCGTCTCTGACTCCTGGTCTAGGAGTATGTGTTGGGCTCTGGTTTCTTTAGGAAACCCTCATCTCCAGGGTCAGAGCCAGCAAGAATAGACACAGCTTTCAATCCACCCTTGTGGGGCTCCATTCCTGAGTGCATGCTCTATGAACTCCGGTCTCCGGCACCAGGCGTGGACCCAGCAGCTAGCAGAGACTGCTTAACCAGATTCTTCAATTGCATGCCAGTTTTCTAACAAGTCTCTCTCTCTCACATACACACACACATATACCTGGAGTGACACACAACCTTTCCCTTATACTGATTAATAACTAAATGGCATCCAAAAATCTGTCCATAGACGATATTAGAACTCTTTCTTTTTTCTTTTCTTTTTACTCACCATTATGCTAATGAGGAGATGTAAGAATTCTTGATCTGACATTCCAGGGAGACATTGAAAGGAATTTAAATGATAACTGCTTGAAGCTCAGAAGCCATCTTAACCATCTTAAAACACACAGTGTAATAGTATTAAATATAAGTAGATTCAAAATATTGTGCAACCATCACTGCCACCCATTTTCACAGTACTTTTCATCTTGTAAAACCAAAATTTCATACCCATTAAATAATAAATTCTCATTGTTCCCTTTCCCCCATTCCTGGAACCCACTTTTGTACTTTCTGTGTCTATTATTTTGACTAAGTATATTTATAATTGGATTCAAACCGTGTTTATCCTTTTTGAGTGACTTATTCCACACGGTATATAACGTCTTCAAGGTTTATCCACATTGTGACTTATGTCGGAACGTCCTTCTCTTTTAAAGCTAAGTAATATTCCATTGTATGTATGCAAATACTATGTTTTCCTTATCCATTTATCTGTCGATGGACATAAATGTTCCTTCCACGTTTGAGCTATTATGAGTAATGCTGCTGTAAATGTGGGTGTACAAATGTCTGTTCGCGATCCTACTTTCATTTCATTTGAGTGTGTATCCAGAAGCGGAATCGCTAGATCATATGGTAATTCTGTGTTTCAGTTTTTGAGGAACCACCATACTGTTTTGCACAGTAACTATACCATTTGATATTCCAACCGACAGTGCCAAAGCGTCAGGATTTCTTCTTATTCTTCCCAGCACTTGCCGTTTACTGTTGTGACTGTTTTTTTTTTTTTTTTTAGTAGTAGACATCCTATTGAGCATGAGGGAGTATCTTGTTGTGGTTTCAATTTGCATTTCCCTAATGATTAGTGATGTTGAGTGTCTTTTCACGAGCTTATGAGTCATTTGTATTACCTTCTTTGGAGAAATGTATATTCAAGTCCTTTGCCTATTTTTTAATCAACTTGTTTGTTGTTGGATTTTATGAGTTCTCCATATATTCTGGATATTAATTCTTTATCAGATACATACATGGAAAATGTTTTCTCCTATTCCGTGGGTTACCTTTTTACTTTGTTGATACTGTCTTTTGATGTACAAAATTTTTAAATTTCATGAAGCCTAATTTACCCATTTTTTTTCTTTTGTTGCTCAGCCTTTAGTGTTTTATATCCAAGAAGTATGCTAAACACCATGTCATGAAGCTTTCGTCTTCTATTTTCTTCTGCGAGTTTAACACTTTTAAGTCTGACTTGTAGGATGCCTTTTTCTATTTCCACGGGAAAAAAAAATCATTAGGATTTTCATGAGAGATTGCATTAAATCTGTAGATTATTTGGGGTAGTATTGACATCCTAATCATTCTCCTACCAACCACCAATTTCCCAGCTTCTCACAGTTAGACAAGGCCCTGTAACTAATTCTGCTCAGTGAACTGTGAGTGGGGAGTGAGGTATCACTTCCTACTGAAATACTTAAAAGCCAACGCGTACCTCTTTAGTGCTTGTCTTCTTTGACATGGCAATTGTGGAGGCCAAAGGAAGTCTAAACCTGGGTTCCTGAGTTACTGTGTGGAGCAGAACTCCCCACTGATGCAGAATGGGCACTCAGCCTATGAGACATGAGCTTCTCACTGAAATTTCAAAGTTCCTTGGTCAACTGCAGCATAACCTAGAAAATAGGGACTCATGGACAGCAGTGCAGTGTGATTGTTTTGAGGATCAAGTGAACTCAAGGGAAAACAGTTGTCAGGGTCCTAGACATACAGAAGGTGTGCAGTAACAATTTGTGCCTATGTCTTTAAATCCAATTTCCTATTTGGGTGGGGTGCAGTCATTGCATGTCCTGTCCTTAGTTCTTCTTTCTTCATCCCGTGCAAAAGCCCATTCAGGAGCATGTGAATTTGTGAGACCTCTAAATGAGGGTGGAAGAATTTTTAGCTTTGCAAAATGTTCATTCTTTTTAAAAAAGGATTCAGCACAGGAGTCCTTGGAAGCAGCAGGTACATCTGTATAATGGATATGTTTGCTGATAAACAGTGGGTGAAGGCTACCTGCTCTGGAATCTACTGACTGCATCTCACCAAATAATCAGCTCATGGAAGGCATTGCTGGAGATGTGCAAACATCTTGTAATGACCTCAAAGCCTGAATAACAACTTCACCCTGAGAGACAGATAGTATGGTCTCTGTATTCTAGGATCTCTAATACCACAAATTTACTACCACTGAACTGCATACAGGGCAAATTTCATTGGCCTCATTGGTGTGTTTAGTATCTGGCACAAACTAAGCCCTCAGTCCTAGCTCAGCATTACTTACTGTGTGACTTTAGACAAAAAACTTAACCTCTGTGACTGGTGGCTTTTATCTGCAAGATAAGGATAAATTATAGTATGTAGCTTCTAAGGTATTGGAAACATTGAGTTAAATATAAATGGAAGGCAATGAGTGCATTGTCTGACATACCCCAACTTCCCAGTAAATGTATATAATAATTATTCTGATCATTATCATATCCACTGCACTTATCACGAGAACTCTGTTGCATTCTTTCCACTATCACATTACGTTGGAAGTGATAATAATTAGGCTTTTGAGAAAATTCAAGTTATTACTTTTATTATATCTAGCCCAAATTTAATTTATGAAATAAGCTATTTACTCGCTGGGTGCCAGTTATTTACCACCAGTTATTTCAATGTATTTATTTATTCCCATATAATTTCCACATAATCATTAAAAATAGATAGCTAGAAAAACATAAGCTCCGAGGGTTTAAGTAGTTTGTCCAAGGTTAAACAGTTCAAATTTTAAATTGTCAGAAGTACAAATTAAGATTTTCTGATTCTATGGTTTTTGTTTTGGCCATTCCTCATTACAATTTCAGGTGACTTGAAAGATAAGTGCTGTCCCTACCTCCGTCTGTGTAATTCTCAGTCTCCATATCCCCTCTTTCCCTGAAATTAAATGTTTAATAAAATTAACATTTAGATATTATTTTCCACCACTTTGTTTCAAAAGTGTATTTCCAGGCATGATCAAATTTGGATCTCTCATAATTATCTAGTCCGACAGAGGTTCATTCTTCCTTCTTCTCCAGAGGGGAAAATTAAGGTGCAAAGCAAGCAGCTAAGCTTCCTGGGGTCACAAAGACATTCATTGGCAGACTGCAGAGACGACAGGTCAGGTCTTCTGCTGTCCAGCCCATCACTCCTCCTCTTGTATCCATAATCTCAGATGTCCTCTGTAAGCTGCTAATCATCATCATTAGAGAAAATGGTATTAAATTATTATTTCAAAAGACAGTAGTCTCCCTTTATGTGTGGGGAATACGTTCTAAGACCTCTAGTGGATGCTTGAAACTGTAGATAATACCAAACCTGATATATACTATGATTGTATCCTCACATACATACCTGTGATTAAGTTTAATCAATAAGCCACGTGTGGTGATATATTTCTGTAGCCTCAGCTAATCAGAAGGCTGAGGTGGGAAATCACCTCAGCCCAGGAGTTGGAGCCCAGACTGGGAAACACACCAAGACTGGCTCAAAAAAAAAAAATTATAAATTAGGTATAGTAATATATTAACAACAATAACCAAATATAAAATACAACAATTATAACAATATGCTGTAATAAAATTCAGGTAAATCTCTCTCTCTCTCTTTCTCTGTCTCCCTCTCTCCCCAGCCCTCCCTCCCTCCTGAAACATACTAATATTTTCAGACTGTAATTGACTGTGGGTAACGGAAACTGTGAAACCGTGAAAGCAAAGCCAGAAATATACAACCACATATTCCAGGAAGGACAAAGCTCTCTAAATTTTTATGTAGCCAAGCTCTTTTCCAACTATTTTGTTTTCTTTGCAACGAACAAAATGCAAAAGAAAATACTGAGTACTAGACAATAACCCCCAAGGGTATACCGATGAACTCTTTGCCTAAAAATAAACTCAATTTGGCTAAAGCCACCTGCTGTTTCTTAGAAAGTGACTGGGGAAACACAAACCCCAAAGCCTCAGGGGCTTGTTCTCTTACACATTTCTTTCCAAATTCGCCATACTGTCTCCATTTTAAGACCAAGAGCACTGAGGCATAATATAACACACTAAAAAGTACATACTTTAAGCATCATAAAGTTCTATGATTTTTGGCAAATATATAGACCTTTGTGAACATCATCCTGATAAAGATAACAGCATGTTTATCTTACATCGGAGAGTTCGCTTATGAGCTTTTGCAGTAAATCACCTCTGACTCCACAACCCAGGCAATTGCTGATCCGATTTCCAACTCGATACATTAATTTTGCCTGTTTTAAACTTCAAGTAAGTGGAATTCTATGTTTTCTTTTGTATTTTCCCTTTTCTGCTCAGCATAATGCCTATGAGTTTCATCCACGTTATTGTGTGTGTCACTAGTTTGTTCTTTTACATTGCTTTAAAGTATCTACGGCACAAATATACCGCTTTTTTCATGCATTCACTTGTTGATAGACATTTGGTTGTTTACAGCTTTGGGTTATTAGGAGAACTGCTCCTATAAAATACTGGTATACATGGCTTTTTTCTGAACATATAATTTTATTTCTCTTGTAATTGCTAGGGTAATGTAGGAAGTGTATGTTTGACTTGGCAAGAAACCACCAAATCCTTTTCCAAGGCAGTTATAGTGTGAGGGTTGTAATTGCACCCCTCCTTCATCACTCCTTTCCCCCAGCCTATCCTTAGACAGCCACTGATGAGCTGTCTGTCCCTATAGATAACTTTGCATTCCATAGAAGCTCTATAAATGGAGTCATACAGCACATACATATGTACTCCTTCTCTCTGCTTTCTTCCCTCAGCATAATGATTTTGAGATTCCTCCATGTTTTACACATATCAATATCTTGTTCCTTTTCATTGTTGAGTAGTATGCCATTGTGTGGATATACCGTCACTTGTTTATTCATTGATGTCTTCATGGATTTTTCAGTTATTTACATTTTTTTTGGCTAACCAATACCCAAACAATGCTGCTATAAATTTTCGTTTAGAAGTAATTGTGTGGACAAATTCTTTCTTTTTTATTTTTTCAGTAAATATTTAGGAGGGGATTAGTTGGACCATATGGTATGTATAGGATTATTTTTTTTAAAAACTGACATATTGCTTTACAAAGTGCTTATACAACTTTATGTTCCCAACAGCATATAGGAGAGATCTAGTTGTTTCCTGTGTTTACCAATTTTTTGACATGACCAGCTTTAGTTTTAGGCATTCTAGTGGGATATATGCTCTTATCTTGTTATGGTTTTAATCTGAATTTTCCCAGTGGTTGATGATGTCCTGTACCTTTCCATGTACTTTTCAGCAGCTGTGAAGTATTGCCCACCTCCTTTTTAAAATGAAGGTATATGTCTTCTTATTGATGTCAGATTCCTTATATTTTTAAACTGTAAGCCCTTTGATAGATGTGTGTATTACAGATATTTTCTACCAGTCTATTGATAGTCTTCCCATTTTTGTTAGTGTATCTTTTGAGGGGCAAAATTCTAAATTTTGATAAGTCTATGTATTAATTTTCTTTTATGAATTGAGTTTTTGGTGTCATTTATAAGGAACATTTCCCTAATTCAAGTATGCAGTAATTGTCATCTATACCACCTTCTAAGAGTATCATGATTTTAGGTTTAGGTAGACTATTCATACTGACTTCATTTTTATGTGGTGTGGAATATCAGCCAAAGCTCTGATTTTTGGCATGTTAATATCCGATTGTTCCAGAAATGTTGTTGAAAAGACTACTGCATTTTACTGAACTGCTTGTGCACCATTCTTGAAAATCAATTGATCACAGATGTGTGGATCTAATTCTGGGCTCTATTCTGTCTCATCAATTTATACCAATTCACTAATATTTATTTATCCCACATTGTCTTGATTATTGCAGCTTTTATTAATTTATTTTAATTTTTTGTTATGTTTTTATTAATTAATTTTAAATTTATGCTTGACATATAAAAGTTGTACATGCTTATGCAGTGTGGTGTGATTGGTGTGATGATTCAATGCATGTCTACATTGTATGGTAATGAAATGAAGGTAATTACTACATCTATCACTTTAAACATTTATCACTTCTTTATAGTGATAACATTCAGAATTTTCTCTTCTAGCTATCTTGAAATATGCAGCACATAGTTATTTGCTATTGTCACTCTACTGTGTAATATAACATCAGACTTTATTCTTCCTAACTGTAACTTTGTACCCATTGGCCAGATTATCCTGTTCTGTCCTCCCCACTGCCCTCCTCAGCCTATGGTAACCACTATTCTACTCTCTATTTTTATAAAATCAACTTTTTAGATTCCATTTGAGTGAGATCATGCAATGTTTGTCTTTCTTTGCCTACCTTATTTCACTTAACATTATGCCCTCCAGGTTCATCTATGTTGCTGCAAATGACAATATTTTATTCTATTTTTTAAAAATCATAAACACACAGATCATGTATACATTAATGCATATATGGGGTGCATTGTGCTGATTTCATATAGAATTAGGAACACTTGCATCATACTGGTTAATGTATACCTCGTTTACTTAATTATTTTGTTAAGACATTTCTACTCTATACTAATAGATCCAACATGTACCCCTGCATTATGCACTATAGGTGTCATCCCACCATTCATCCTCCCTCGATCTGATCTCCCCACTACCCTCCCACCCCTCCTCTTCCCTACTTCATCTTGGGCCACAGTTGTGATCTATTCTTCATATGAAAGTGTGAGTGACTGTAAATTGGTTTCATAATAGTACTGAGTACATTGGATATTTTTTTCTTCCATTCTTTAGATACTTTACTAAGTAGGATATGTTCCAGCTCCATCCATGTAAATGTAAAAGAGGTAAAGTCTCTATCTTTTTTAAGGCTGCATAATATTCCATGGTATACATATACCACAATTTATTAATCCATTCATGGGTTGATGGGCACTTGGGCTTCTTCCATGACTTGGCAATTATGAATTGAGCTGCAATGAATAATCTGGTGCAAATCTTTGTTATAAAGTGATTTTTGGTCTTTTGGATATACACCTAGTAGAGGAATTGCAGGATCAAACAGCAGGTCTACTTTTAGATCCCTAAGTATTCTCCATACTTCTTTCCAAAATGGCATATTAGCTTGCACTCCCACCAGCAATGC
>CAUYQV010186300.1:0-38876 GCA_963574575.1 Galagoides demidoff
CCCACATCACCCCTTGGGCTCCCCTCCCACCCTTCAACTTGCTGCAGTAACTCCAAGCACAGGGACCCTGCTGGGTGGGTGAACACCGGCCTGCTGCTTCCCTCCTGCAGACCCACCCTCCCACAGGCCCTCCCTCCTGCAGGCCTTCCTCCTGCAACCCCTCCCTCCTGCAGGCCCTCCCCCCTGCAGACCCTCCCTCTTGCAGACCCTCCTTCCTGCAGGTCTTCCCCCTGTAACCCCTCCCTCCTACAGTCCCTCCCCCTACAGCCCCTCCCCCTGCAGCCCCTCCCTCCTGCAGGCCCACCCTCCTCCAGCCCTGCTCCATCTCAGGGTGGATAGCTCAGGCTTGTCATTTAAGCCCCACTTTGATAGAACCAGTTCAAGAAAAGTTTTTTCCCCAACACAATAAGCCTGGATTAGGTGTTTTGCTGTATTCTCCAGGTTACGGGGACTGTTTTTATTTTGCTCACTGTTGTAATTCCAGCATCCAGGAGAGTTCTTGGCACACAGTTGGTATTCAGTAAGTGTATGAATGGCTGATTAAGCCATGTGAAATGAGGAAAATACTAAAAATCCCTAGGCGGGCTCTAGGACTTTGCTGACCAAACAGGAAGAACAGTGAGCGCTGGAGCTGTTCACAGCGCTGACCTGATCAAAGAAGGGTCTGAGCGAGTGCGCGACTCACTGGACAGAACTCGCAGAGATACGGCGATATCAGTAGTGCCCTTCCGTTCATTATTTTCAGGTAGGATAAATCAAATTTGATATGGCAACTAATTAAGTCATAAGTTATGTGTAGCCTGTCACTTTAAATCTGTCATTTATCCAGATACTCTCAACAAATTCTGTTGAATGTTTCTAATAACCAAAGAGATGAAAGTAAGTCTGGATTTTTTCCATGTGTAAAAAACAGAAGCAAAGGCAAAGATCACCAGTTTATGATAAAAGCCATGAGATGTGATCACTTTATTTTTTTGTAAAGAAGGATTTTTTTTTAAACAATAAATCATTAAATTTGTGAGTCTACAGTCTTTTCAAAAATGACAGAATATTTAAGGGAAATTTTATTTTAAAACTCTTCTTTGCCAAGTACTATCTTATTCAGAATCATAAGACTTACTTGGTCACTTTAGATGAATATTACTGTTACTGTCACTTCTCAGTTTATTAAAATCCAAATGCCTTCTCCCATTCATGCTGATTTCTCCCAGGGAGTTTACACCATTTCTCCTTCTGTGGTCACTTTCACTTTCTGGTTCCTGTGACCTAACCTCGCATTCTGGGAGGGTTTGCAGCATTGCAGGGGAATGCGTGAATCCACACCCTGAAGACCACAACGGAGGGAAATTAGGCAAAATCTTTTTACTGAGTCACATTAGAAACTGTGAAACCCTGATTTTTGCCCAGAACCTTGAATTTTCTTCCTTCAGTTTTGTGCCTGATTTGCAGTTTGGAAATACTGACTTCCTAAGAAGTTGTGACACTCTAACATCCTCTGTTTTTCTTTCTAACTTCCCAAACAGCATTTTCCAGGGTCGATGTGGGTCAGTGCCCTATTCGGCCCTCTCCACGGGACACAGCACGCAAGTTCACAGAACTGTACGTAAGCAGGAGCTGACAGGGTAGCTACTATCCTTACTCAAAATCCTATCAAGAACCATTTCATAACATTATTCAGAAACTAGATGCTCACTGTCTTCCAAAGGGAATAATTTCTCCAGACCATATTTACTGAGGAAACAGCGTGTGGTCCCAGGGAGAAATCTTCAGCAGCTCCTTGGCACGCAGTAGTAAAACATTTTCTTTTTAATTCCACATTTTTCCCCAAGTAGCTCTCGCTCCTTAAGTAAAACATTTTCTTTAAGTTCTCCTTAAGAAGGGGAAATCCTTTGTGAACTTCTCTAAAGTTCCTTTGTGTTAACTGGATTTAACAAACAGGTGGTGTCCTTGGAGAAGGCAGCAACAGCATGGCAGATGCCCTTAGCTGGTATTCCAAATTAACATCCTACTAGTGAGTTATTATATTATACAGCCACTTAGGTTCAAAGACTAGGTTCCTTCCAGCACAAATGAATTATTTTGTTAACAGACATCTTATTATAATCAATTTCTCCTGAGTTCAACCACTTAAAATGCACTAGTTTCCTACCCAATGGAAGGAAAACATGGCTGATTTCTAATCAACAGAGAGAAACACACATATGGCATTCTGCATCACTAGAGCTTCACGGAACATTTAAAGCTACACAAAACTCTGAGAACAGAGAGTTTTTTCGATGTATTTTATTGAACTAATTTTTTTTTGTAGTTTTTGGCCGGGGCTGGGTTTGAACTCACCACCTCCGGCATATGGGACCAGCGCCCTGCTCCTTTGAGCCACAGGCACTGCCCTGAACTAACTTTTCTTAATTACTCTGCCAGACTTCTCTTGAATGTATACAAAATGAGTCAATGATATTTCTGTATTAGGTGCCCAAAATCAAAGCTATGGGCATAACTTCAAAAAACTATACCTTATCTAGAGATACTTAAAGACACAAAAGACACAGGCCATTTCCTCAGATGCGTAGTGCTTTCTCCAGGGAAGTTAGCTTTATAACATCCTCACACAGATGCCAGGAGAGACACCAAGCTCACAGTCCACTCATGCTTAACAAAGGGATGGTTCCCTCCTATCACCTGACTCCACTAGGCAAGGGACCCTTGCAAAGGCCACACACCCAAGGAAGCGAAGCCTAAAAATGAAGAAGAGAGACAGCAGCAGGAATATAATAAGGGCTGCAGCTCAGTGCCACAACCTGAATGCCACGTAAACAATTTAAAACAAGCCTTTATGTCTGCTGAGCTATCACCTCTCTGTAAAAAGTGGGGGAGGGTCATAATGGGGACCCCACAGTGCTGTGCTGGTTGGAAAAGCTACCGCCATAGTGAGCAAGCACCCTGGTCAGCCTAGGGCCAAGGGGCTCCCAGGACGTGGGATTCACAGGGCTGAGACTGGGAAAGTCCCCGTTGGTCAGTCTCATCAGCACAGATGTGACTAAGATACTGGGACTGAGCCCAGACAAAGGTCATCACACAAAAAGCCAATCACAAGAGCAGGACCCATGGCGCTGGCCTTCTGCTCAGCCCCACATTTATTCAGTCATCAGTAGTGAAGCAAAGTACCAGTCAACAGTGAAACAATGACACAGAAATTAAGGCTGCTTTTCCCCAAAACAAATTGCATATATTAATTAAATATTAGAAAAACTAATCAATAAAATAAGCAGAGAAAAATATAGTGACAATGTTTCTCTGATAGCAAATATAATTAAACTGTATAGTGTACACAGGCATGCATTTTATGTGTGTTCTTTAAATGTATATTTACCACACTGGTAAAAATTGGCACATGAGAGAAACACCCTAGTCCAACAAAATTGTGTAGTTAACTCAAGTTTTTAAACTCTATGTTAGTAAAACAAAAATTTAACTTAACAGGTTACACGGGTAAAAAAAGAGATGGAAAATTCACTCTCCGATAGCAATTCTTTCTTTTTTTTTTTTTTTCTTGAAGACAGAGTTTTACTTTGTCACCCTCGGTAGGGTGCATGACATCATAGCTCACAGCAAGTCAAACTTTTAGTCTCAAGAGATTCTCTTACTTCAGCCTCCCAAGTAGCTGGGACTACATCAGCCCGCCACAATGCCCAGCTATTTTTTCTATTTTCAGGAGAGATGGTCTCACTTTGCTCAGGATGGTCTTGAACTCCTGAGCTCAGGAGATCCACCTGCCTCAGCCCCCAAGAGTGTGGGATTACAGATGGGAGCCACCACACCTGGCCTCTGATAGCAATTCTTGGGTTTAAAGACCCTCAGCCTGATGCAGCATTATGCCTGAAACTGCAGGTCCACGGCATAGAACAGGCCCTAGGGAGTCAGGCAGAGTAACCGCGCCACTGCCTGTAGCAGCCCCATCCCAGGAACCACCAACCCCCTACCAGCCACCTGCAGCAACCCCATCCTGGGAACCGCTGACCCACACCAGCTGCAGCCCGTGAGCTCACAGGCTAGGCTCAGGGACTCACACATACGCAAAGCCCTGAAGAAGGGGCTGGGAACCTCCCCTGGAAACACTTTTTTCAGGCCCCAGACAAAAGAGTGGCTTGCCCTAAGCTACCGCCCAGTCAGCTCTGCCCTTGGACCCGCGCCCACCCCTTCAGTGACTAGACAGCGGCCCTGTGCATTGGATTCTCTCCTCCCAGAACAGGCCTTGCCAGTCACCGTGCCCCCAAAGGAAAGTGAGCAACGAAACGGGTTAGAGAGCAAAAAAATGTTCTGTGGGTGATGAGAAGAGCCTTCAGGGACGGCTGCAGCAGGGGCATCTCCTGAAACCTCAGGAGCCAGACAGACCTGGGTTCTAACCTGCCACTCAGTACCTGGGCCACGCTGCTGGAACTCTCTGTGTTAGCATCTCCACTCACCAGACTGCAGGGCAGGAGTGAAGGCGAGAGGAGACACTTAGTAGCACCCAGTCAACCTGAACTGGTAAGAGCTGACTCCGAGCCGCCCAGTATGATCGTTCAAGGACTCAGCCTATCACAAGCTAGATTTCTACAATGAAGATGGTGCTTCAGAGAAGCTGAGAATATATTTCAATCTTTCCCTATTCATATCCTGTCACTTGCCTCCAGTAACTGTATAATATTCTTTTCCTATCAATTCCTGCCCTCCACCTAATAAAAATAATTGACATGCCGCTCCACATTCCGGGCAATGATACTGTTTTTTATACCTGGTCTCTGTGTCCACAGAATAGTGACATCACATAAAGCAGTGTTTTCCTTTGTTTTCTGTCTCCCTTCCCACCGCACAGAGCCCCAGCAGGGTCTGAGTATTGAGGTGGGGGTGATGGGTAGTAGAGATGGAAGGGGAGATTCTTGTAAGCAGTTGAAATATCTTGAGAGGTGGAGATTCCCCGCCAGCCCTGAACTTACTGATGCCACAAAGCATACCTGGCGGCCGTGTGCAAGGTAATTGGAGACGTGGCTGTCCTCAAGTTTAGGAACAGCCTGGGAAATGGTGGCGTGCAGTGCAGAGTGATTTGAAGCCAAAGGAAGAGAGAATCTGTGTAAGAAAGGGAAGGGATAAGGTGCTACGTGTGGCAAAGCAGAGCCGGAGGCCGGGAGGAAAGTGCAGAGAGGAGCCCAGGGCTTTCTGACCTCGGTCTCCGGCTCTGGAGAATATGCTCTCCCAGGACAAAAAGGGCGGAGAAAGTTAGAGTTGCTCACACTTTTTAGTCTTTACTCCAATTCTTATTCTATAAACTGTCCTAAGTATTTGAAGACAAAAGAAGGCACAAGACCCTGATCAAATTAATAAAAAGTATGCTATTAAGGACTAAATTGATATTTTAAGTTCAGTAAGCAAACTACCTACTTTAAAGCTCCATGCAAACCATTTAGAAAACTAAAAAAACTACAAGTGATGTTCAGTAAAACCTCGCATAAAAAATTTAAGCTTAAAAACAAATCTAAACTTCTTAAAATATATAAAGTATTGCCTATAACTGGGCACAGTGGAGTACACCTGTAATCCCAGCTACTCAGGGGGGGCTGAGGGGAGCACGGCTTTGAGGTTGCAGTGAGCTACAATGACGCCACTGCACTCCAGTCCAGGCAACACAGCAAGGTTCTGTCTCACAAAAAACGAAAAAAAAAAAGATAACTAGGTAATTGAAGGAATGTGGAAGAAGAAAGCCTCTGGGCAATGATATAGATCTTAGCTTTGCCCAGGTCTGCCGTGGGGTCACCAGAGCACACAGGTGACAGAGCTGAAGGAGGCTGAGGAGCCCCAGTCCTCTGCTATGGAAACAAACTGCCGAGAAGCAGAGGCCGAAGCCGGGAGGCCGCAGCTGCTGCACTGGCTGGACATGGGCTGCAGTGAGAGCAGCACAGGTGGGCTGTGAGACAAAGGGGGCGTCAAGAGCAACCTCAAAGCTTTGGGCCTGAGCAACTGGAAGGACAGACACAAGAGAAACAGCCAGGTGAGGGGAGAGCTTAGAGTTGGTTTTCAACAACTTTGAGATGCCTACCTTTAAATGAAAATATTAAACCAAAAATTTAAAATATGATCCTTGAGTTGAGAGGAAAGGTGAAGTCTGCTGGGAAGTTTGGAGGCCCATGGATGAGAGCCACGCGAATGAGGGAGCTGTCCACAGGTACTGCCACTCACAGAGGGCAGAAGCCGAAAGGTGAGCCAGGCGGAACCAGCAGGGGTGGGGATTCACACACAGGGGCCATTCCACAAGAGGCCCATCGGGAGGAACAATGGGTTCAATGGCCCCTCTGGGTCCTTCTCGACCTGTGGTTTTATGACACAGAAGCAACACTTAAAATACTGACCCAAACGGCCTTTGGAAAAGCAACAGATGGAGAGACAGAGAAAAATGATACAGAACTGACCTCTTTCACCACTGTAAGGCTGTCCTTTCTGAGAGGCAGGATTGGAATCTTCTGGTTAACTCCCAATGGTTCAAAAACACAGACATCTTAAGTACAAACAAACATTTTATTTAAGACATACTAAAAATGCAAGTAATAAGGATGTTTTATAGTCAAGTGTAGGCAGTATAAACCATTTTTTGACGGTCTCACAACATAAAATAATCTGATATTTTAAAAACTATATATCATATTAATGATTATTTTTTGTTTATGTTTTGTTTTTACACAATTTTCTTTCAAGTATACTGTTGAACAATCAACAGGTTGTATTATTAATTCTTACAGTGCAAATGAGAACAAAATAAAAATCACGCTCTGTGGACCTAAATGTCCAAAAGCTGCCCAGGAATGTCACAAAACCCCAACAGAAGATGTCACTCCCCATCATCGCATCAAGCGCCAGGACCAGAGACCAGCTTTGCTGGCATCTTCTGCCCCCAACCCCCTCTGCCTTGCAGGGGAAGCAGGGCCAACACCCTCTGCGGGTGGCAGCGCCATCTCCATCCTCACAGCCCCAGGGATGGAACACCACACCCAAAAGGGCTCAGTTTACAAACCACGGGGAGGGAGCTTCCTGTTTTCTAACCACAGACCTGTTGATGAGGTGTGAAATGTCAGACCCCTAAACATCTGGATTCCCAGCACCTCCTCTCCTTTTAGAACTCTGGATAGGCAACTCACCTATCAGAGCAAAGCTCTGAACCAAGACGTGATCTGGACACAGTCAGAGAAGCCGCCAGTCCATGCAGTGAAGCTGAAGCCACCCACTGACAAGGTAAGGTCTCCTCTCATCTTCCAACAGAAAGTAATTACTGTTCCCTGACACCTGCTGACCTAGAATGTAAACGAATGCCAAGGTCCATCCTTGGCAAAAGAAAATACCCGGGAATTATCATAATCCTAACTTTCCGAATTTAAGAAACTACTGTGGAGTTATTATGACCTTAAACCACAGAAAGAAAGAGGATCATTTAGGATCAGGCTTTGAATGGTGTGCGCTCACAGGCCAAGCAAGCGACCTAACTTCTCTGACATGCATGTTCCTGAGACAGTCACTGGAGATAACAGGTATTACTTACTACCTCACAGGGATGCAGGGAAGCTTAAATAAAATAACGCAGGCAAAACATTCAGCACAGTGCCTAGAACAGAGGAAGCGTCCGCTGATGCCCCTCATTTCTATCGACACAATGGTACGTCCTATCAATCTGCTCGGACTTGGAAGGCAGAGAAGCACACATAATTGTTAAACACAATTTTAAAGACTTCCACCCAAAATGGTTCATTCTTTTTGAAGTGTGGTACTTCAAAGTGAAATTCATCAATCTACTGAGCTGATCTAAACCTCCTGAATTATAGATAATTAAGATTTTGCATATTTTTGGTCTTTTTTATAGTAAAAAGAGTTATTAACATAATGCTCTGAATATTCAAAGTGCTGGATTAAAAAATATCTAGATATTGGGAAGCCCCTTTAATTAACTGAGGGTGACAGATCTATGTGCTGAAAGCCAGATTGTTGTCACAGTTGTTAGAACCCCTAATATCCTGATTTTATGGTGTTTTTTTAAATACAGAGATAAACGACTTTACACTATTTCAGGACTTTTTATGTGCAAGTGGGCAGACAGTGTGGGAGGACGTGATAAGTAAGAGTTGAATAAATTTTTGAAGGGTTCCTAAGAGTTGGAGAAGTTTAACGGCACAGTGTCTGAGCAGGTGCATGTAGTGAAGCCTTAGGGACAAAAGCATATATCCTTTTCCTTCTTAGATACTGAGGTGAAAAAAGAATTAGGAAAGGAGAACCCAAGAAAATTGTGCACCAATAATGAGATACAACTTTCTCAGAGAAAAGTTTTCCCTAACCTATCACTCTTACATACCATCATACTGCATTTCAACAGCCAGAAATCAAGTCATTTGAATGACATTTTCAAACCTAAATCCCTTTGTTTTCTTAATTAGATATAAATTAGTTTATAAACTGTCTAAGTAAAGCACTGCAGGAGTATTAAAAACTACTTACAATTAGCCTCACTTGAGTTATGAATTTGTTTTTTTAGTTAAATCACACTAGAGAATTTTAATCAGTTGAAAAGTAACAATTGCTTTCAATTAAAAACTAACAAGAATAAGTCGATATCCTATTAATTTTTTTGACTATACTAGTTTCATCATGGTTTCAATTAAACACCACAGTCAATATAAAAACTTCATCCACAATTAGGAAAAAGCATAGGTGGAAATACCTGTCATCTGAGACAATGCTTTCACTTGCCTGAAAGCTTCGTAAGTTCAGGGTAAAAGCAAGGAGGCCACGGCTACTTCTACACTGATCTCAATGTATTTAAAGACTGCAATATGTGGAAAATAGGTTTTAATAATTCTAAACAATTTAAAGTATATGAACTTGAAGGAATCTCATAAACGTGTGTCTGGGCTAGAGATGAGCTATGCCTCAGACTTACTCTGTATTTACATGTACATATTGATCTTTGACCAGAGCATATTTGGAAAAGAGAAATATTTGTACTGCATATTGTAAATCCTCAGAGATGTGTACGCAAGGTATCTCCACTGTTTAGATACAGATGGGGACGAGGTGAAGTAACCTCACAGAAATATAATGATGGCAGCCTAGAAACACACCCAAGGCCCAGAACCTTTGAACTGAGTCTTAGGAGTAGAAAAGGTGGAGGATGGAGGGAATCTTGGAGAGACAGAGCAGATAAGAGAGCTCCTCCAGAGCAGGGAGGGGACTCTCCCTTGTTCTCAGTCCAGAGCTCTGGCTGGCTCTCTCGCAAATCAGCCCAGTGCAGGAAATTTCAACAACAAACTGTCAGGTACCAAAAATAATTGGAATTATCGCTTTGCTCTGCAGTATGTGTGAGGCCAGCTAACTATTTTTCTTGATAGAATTAAAAGAAGGTCTAATTTCAACTCAGCCAGCTGGCATTTTATGATATCTCTGTAATAGTTTTGAAGAAATAGACTAATCTTTCAATTTCATTAATTATTAAGATTATCAGTTTGGTCTGTTAGTCAATCCATAATCTTTAAACAATACGATTGACAGCAATCGCAAATGACCTGTATATTGTTGTGTGTGTTTGTCTGTTTGTTTGTTTGAGACAGTCTTGCTCTGTCACCCCAGTGGTGTCATCATTGCTCACAGCAACCTGAAATTCCTGGGCTCAAGTGATCCTCCTGCCTCAGCCTGTGAGTAGCTGGGAATACAGGTGCCCATCACTGTGCTCAGCTATTTTTTCTGTTTTTAGTACAAATAGGGTCTTCCTTTTGCTCAGGCTGTTCTTGAACTCCTGAGTATCGTTACATGCATAATTTTTAAATAAATCTTTTTTTTTTTTTTTAAGAAAAATGACTAAAGTTGCTAAACCCAACTGAATATACACATCTCCCTCGACATCTACCCTGGGAGAGGTCAGGCACAAAGGTGAGTTTCTTAGAAAGTTATTATGAAATCTTGACCTACAAGTTAACTGTTCTTTATGGTTACAGAAATTACAGGCTAGGGATAAAAACTTAAAACTCCCCCAGAAGAGAGACAAAAGATGGAATAATTAAGAACATAAATGAAATCAAATAACAAACATTTCACAGCACTTTGTCTTCAAAGCAAACAGAGAGGCCATCCAGAGAGGGTGGGACACGAACACAGCCATCTCTTTAGCATTCAGGCAAAGTGAATTCCCTTCCAAAAACGAAATGATGCGTATCAATATCACCTCCGATTTATTACAATTACAGTACGCCATTGTGAGAATTAAATAACTTCTATGCTTTTTGTTATGTCATAAAATTTACTGCTACAGAACTACGGACAAATAACATTATACAAATAAATGAGAATGGTTAGTAAGGATCGAGAGTAAAGAGCAGAGAAACACGTGGTGTGTGACGTATGTGTAATGCACAAACGTCTGTCAGACATTATGTCTTACACAAGACTTCAGTCTAACAGAAATACCCTCAGACTCCTAGAAATGCAATATAAACAGCCAGCAGTAAAAGACAGTGCCTAATTCTCAAGGTGATAGGGACATATCTGACATTTATTTTTAAAGATACAAATAGCCTGAGATTATAGAAGACGGGGTGATCGGCACCCTCAGAAGCTGGAAGCCACAGAAGCTATATTGGTCTTGCATCAGAGAAAATGAAATTCTCGTTTAAGTTTCCAGCTTATAAGAAAGCTCAGGTGCGAGCCTGTGACAGCACTTGTATAACAGTACTGCACGGACAGCCCTGAGGACCCAGGACAGCGGGACCTGCTCTGCCCGCACTGGGACGTCTCCCCAGCATCATGTACCACCAGGGCTCCCCCTCACACGTGGCTTTGGGATGAGACCTGAGGAAAGCAGAACTGTGTTCTGGATCTCCCTCGTCTACAAGAAGCTGTGAGAAAGGCCGCGTCACCAGCACTGTACTTCACACCAGTCCTGTGATCTCAAATTAGGAACAAAAAATTTTAGATGGATTTACTATGACTTTGATGTATCTTGGTAATCTTGTTCAGAGAATTTCTGACCAAACTCTGCAACCCTTTGGGGTAAAGTGGCCGTGGAGAAACCAGATCCCGACAAACAGGGTGAGTCCGGTAACTTTCACCACAGTGTGGGAACGAGTGCTCTTTTGGGCACATCCTCTCCAAACATAAAGAGACCTCATGGGCTTAAGGGATGTCTCTGTAAGGTCCATCTTGCATTTACTGCCAGACACCCAAGAATCACTCAAGTTTGCCAAGGCAGGCTCACTGTTTGAGCTAAAATGTACAACGGATGACCATCCCCTGTGTATTTTTCAGTGAGTTGATACACTCCAAGAGACGACTTACCAGCCCCAGGACAGTACCACACCCACTTCTGAGAATGAAGACCCTGAGCAGCTCCTGCTTGGCCTCCGTCTGATTTTAACCCGGCAGAGCAGAGCAAATGCCTTTTGGTTTACACATGTGTAAGATGTAGGCTCACTTCTCTACATCAAAACAAAGCCACTATCCACACTTTACAGTTTCAAAACCTCAAAGCATCCCGGAGAGATTTAAGAATTAATAAGAGGTCACAATCCACACACCCCACTGAGTTAACGTCCCTGAACGTAGCTCAGAAGTGGCCTCCTTGGCTTCTGAGGGCACTGCGGGGTCTGGGGAGGCTCCTCAGAGGGGCAGCAGCGGGGACAATGTCCTCAGCGATGGTGAAGGATGTAGGCTGGCTGGCCCTCATGGGAGTGGGAAGGGGGTAGCGGGCAGAGAGCACTGCCCTGCGGCAAATGGGGTGAAGTCAAAAGGTTAAGAGCAAAGAGGGGGTCCCTAGTAAGCTGCTATAAAATCTTTACCTACAAGTTAACTCGTCTTTATAGTTACAGAAATTACAAGCCAGGAAAAACTGAAAAACTCCCCTTGGGAGAAAGAGAAAACATAAAACAATTTTTTAAAAGAAACTAAATCAAACAACAAATAAACATTTGAAAAACCTAGCATTCACGTTGTCAAAGGAAACAGAGGAAGGTTACCTAGAGAAATGTTAGAAAACAGAAATAGATAGTTCAGGTAACTTTTAATTTGTTAAATTCCCCTTTTCCCACAATAGATGTTTTCCTGAAGCCATGTATACAAACTGGATCCTTATAAATTAAATTCAAATTTAAATAGACTCAAAGGATCCACCACTTAAGAAAATCCTATTAGCAAGACAATTTTTTTTCTAAAGCAAATAATTTCTTGAGTAATTCACAAAGTTAAACATGCAGCAGAATCCCGGGTGGGGCGGCAGCCAATGCTGGGCCCACCCCCAGAGCTTCTGGGTTAGTATTGCAGGGGCAGGACCAGAATGCTGTGCTTTTAGTGACCTTCCAGCAATGCACTTTGAGAGCCACTGGCTTGTATCAGTTTTTATATCCAGATTTCTTAGGTGTGTGGTCTGCACGGGCCTCTACCCCTATCCAGACAGGTGCATTTGTCCCAAGGAGCACTAAGGTGGCTATATGGCACCAGCTGGTTTCCCACGAGACAACAGGGCGTGGGGTGGGACAAGCAGAGCTGTCTCTGTCTTGGACACTGAAAGCTGCACCTCGGTCCCACAATTCACTTTGTCAGCAGTGGGGCCACAGGTCGCTGGGTCCCCTGATGAAAAGCAAGAGCAGAAGGTCTGCTGTCTCAGGGTTAGGTGAAATCATGAATAAATGACTGTTATTCACTGTGCCTTGCCCCAGAGAGACTATTTAAGAAAGTTTGCAGCATATGCCAAGTCGATGAGACAGAAGGTAACATACTTTAAACAGAAAGGAAAGAAGAAAGCAAAGAGAGGGAAACAAAAGGTGTGGCAGAAAAAGGAGAGAGCTGAGGAAAAGCACGCGCGGGACAAGCTGCGAACTTGACTGTAAACTTCCTGACAGGCAAGCTGAACATTTACACAGCTCAGTGTCCGCTGAACAAAAGCAGAGTCGGTTCTGGACAAACACAACAGCATTCCTGGTCCTGAAATTGAACATGGCCCTCAACTGTCGTCTTTCATCACAAACTCTGTGCAGACACGATCTCAGGACATTGTCCCCGAAACAGACCCCGTTTCACACTGACTAGTCCGACATGATATGGTCCAGGGCAGTGCACAGCTCTCTGGCCCGGCTTAATTCAAGCTTGTAGGGAGCACTGCTCTAGCTCATCTCCTGGAAGTGGCTGGCCTAGAGCTACCCCAGATTGTCAGTTAAATTCAGACCCATTGTCCTGAACTGGGTGTTGAGAAGGGAGCGGGGGAGTATTTCTTTACTAAAACTGAGTAGACTCCTAACAGAGGTCCCTTCACTACTCCAAGAGGCAGCCTAAGGGCTTTCCCTGGTCAGGAGCTGTATCCTCCTTGGAAAAATGTCTGTACTCACACTGTTTAAGAGATGAAAAGGCAAGTAAGACCCCCAAACAAACTGCATTAAAGATATGTGCCAAGCATAGAGACTGGATATATAAAAGGCATGAGAAAAGGTTACTATCCCCAAAGGAATAGTACATGTGATTTCATTTGGGGAGGAAATGGGTTGTCATTTTAGAAGACTGAATGTTGGCATCAATTTAGTCTTGGCTTAGGCATCATGTCAAAGATTAGGTCTGTCCCCACGCTGCAAGTCAGGTGGGGTGTGTGTGTGCACTACTGTTAGTAAGAAGGGCAAATCAGTAGTAATACATTGCCGGTTACGGAATGGGCACCTAAATACAGACTACTGGATTGGTTAGCAGGTAAGGAAACTAGCAAATTGCCTAGATCCATATTTGTAAGAAATTAAAATTTAGGAAACCTCCATCCACAGCAAATATCATAGCAGATTTGGAATTCTGTTACACGTGTAAGGAGACAGGTGCATGTTTTAGTTAGAGTATATTTATATCACTTTTCATTTATTCTGAAGAGATTTATGGCAAATCTAAACATTTTCTTTCCTATGAATTTCATAAAATTTATTCAGACGTTTCAAATAAGTTCTTCAAAAGGATAGTTTCATTTACATCCAAATATAAATAGGTCTGTACAAAGCAAAATGTCTAAAGACAGTTCAGTAAACACATTGTTATCCTTATTTTAGATACAATATAGAGTTTGGTGCATACAACAATGAAAACATCTTTAATGACCACTTAAGGAAAAATTACAAACAAAAGATAAAAAGGTAGGAATATCCCACTTTAAATAGAAAAATGTTACATACTATACAATCACATTAAGCTGCCTGTGCACAACGTTTCAAAGAATAACATTCAAAATAACTGCAAATGTCACCAGCTAAGTGTTATCATTAAGTAAACATTTCACTGTAATGGGAGTTGTTCCCATGACCTCTAGGGAGTCCCTTAGCTCTTGTTCTTTATTTCCATACCAATTTCAAACACATAATTCTATCTGTAGATGGACATCTGCATTCATGTGGTAAATAAAAATCTCTTGTTTGCCTAGGACATATGAAGCATATTATCCAAAGAATTCCCTATTTCTTATCCTTAGGATAAGCCCTGGGGGCACATTCCAGATGTTTGCACCCAGCAACTTTAACATATTAGCAGCCACACAAGCTGGTTCATTAGCTATTTGAAAAGGAAATCTTGATAGACACATACACTCTTCTAAATAAAGTGATAACAATTTCCTGAGGAGCAAAACTTCTTTCGCATCTATAAAAATATAGAAATATAATTTGCCGAGGTACATTTATGAAATTCATAGTCTTTCCACTAATACAGAATTTTGAGAATTAAATACCAATCATTGTAAAAGGAGCACTCTAGTCTTACACAATTTACACCTTTTTGAAAAATCTTCCCCAGCAGGAATGCCAGCAAAAGCTGCCCTCCCAGGAAACCTCACATTCCAGTCGTTCCATGGCAAGGCTCTGACTGACTGGGGACAGCAGCTGTCTGTCCCTGCCGCTCCCTGCAGTAAATGGATACTTACTATGCAGACGAGGAAATCTGCCACACAAGCAATTATTCTGCAAAATCTGGGTAAACTGTTTATGCACGCACATGAACACATTTGAGAAAGCTAATTGGAGCAACAGACAGGAGCCGCCCTCTGAGGCCTGCGTCTGTCGGCCTGGATGCAGCCTTATTCCACCTACTGAAGAACCTTTCTACCTCAAAGCCTGCCTGGTCCCAGCCACCTTTCACCTCCAGAAAGACAAGTCACTTCACACCTCAAAGCCTAGGTTAGTGTCTGCAGAATAAAGGGATGACAACAACCTGCTCTCCAGCAAGACTGCAGCCCCCCAGGGATGCAGGAGACCTTCCCCAGGCAGGTGATACCCCCAGGGGATGCAGGTGACCCCCACCACCACCACCCCAGGGATGCAGGGGAGAGTGGGCAGACTGCAGAGGAACCACAACGGAGATGAAAGAACAGCAAAAATATAGGCTAAGCCTCCACCACACACCTCAGCCCTTCCAACAGTCCCAGGAACAAGAACTATTGTTTTCATCCAGTTTTATAGATGAGGTAAGTGAGGCAAAAGAAGTTATGTGATTAATTTCTCACAGCCAGTAAGAGGTGGGGCCAGGATCAGAACAAGCTTGTATGACCCCGGGACAGATGCCCTAGGGGGGTGGCAGAGAGTCACAAGGCAAGGCCAGAGCAAAAATAGTGCCTCAAAACAGTGATCACCCGCTTGGCAAGGGCTGAATTGGGAAGGTGGTCTGTGGCTCAGGGAAGGTGGTTCTCATTCCATCCCTGCCCACATCTCCCACCTCCCAGTGACCACTCCACTCAGGCCCCACCTGGGTTTCTCGAATGTGTATTTATGAGCAGGTGAACATGGTCAGCGGGCAGGGACTGCACTGAGCTCACAGATGGTGAGCAGCCTCTTCTCAAACCCGAGCTGCACGGGGCATGGTGGAAACCCATCCAAGACTTTGGAAAATTTCCCACATTTGGCAAGAGAAAAGAGAAAGATTCTACATTCTACTGATTCAATATTCAGTAAAGACACTTTGGAGGGCCTACAAAGGCAGCGTCACAGAGGAACAAAGACAAAGCCCTGATTTTGCCTAGAAAATAAAAAATGTGATTTTTTTTAACAGAAAAAAGACTCTGTACCAGTGGTAGAAATCACTTCTTAGCCAAGAGTGGGAGAAGCAGAGCAAGCACCAGTGGCATCACCGAGCTCCCAGCGTCACTGGCACGGCGGGAGCCCCCAGGTTAGCAGCAAGGCCTGCGCAAAGCTGTTGCTGAATTCTCTGTGGAATTAGACTCACAATAAAGGCAGGAAGCCAGAGCAGAAAGCAGAATCTGGATTAATATTCTCAGAGCCAAAAAATAATTTCTAAAAATGTGCCTGCCTCTACCTCTCGAAATGAGAAAATGCTTTTTAGCATTTATTTTATGCTCTCCCTCAAAGAAAACAAGAAAAGAAAAAAAAAGTATTTTAGTCCTTTCTGTTTGGAAATGACTCTACCACGGAACAACGGAACAACGTTCACCCTGCCTTTCCCCCACTCTGAAATTCTGGCAATTTGAGCACAACAGGGGTCAGTAAAAGCTAAATGCAAACAGGCTCAACACAGGGGAGGGAGGAGAGAGGGGGAGAGAGAAGCAAGTCAGTCGTCTCATATCAAAGAAAATATCGCTTTGAAAGAAAAATAATTCCATTTTCTTCTCCCACATACAGCCATTGTGCTGTGCTCTGTGCGGATGGGTTAACACTTTTCCTGTCCCCATCATCTCATTTGCACGAATTTTGAGGCAGGACATTCAAACTTTGTATTTTCTCTTGTCAACATTACTACACAGAAAGATGCAAAAAAAATAAAAATTTAAAGAAGCATATCCTATAAAATCGTAGACTTCATTACATAAATATATATGAGTCAAAACTGGTAAAAGTGAAGTTCACCATCCCAAGGTTCACTCACCCACACTGCATAAGAAGGCCTGTATTTAGCTGCCTACCCAGCAATCTGGAACAGACTATTTGAACAACAATAGCAAATTAACTGCTATACTAAGAGACAACTAGGGTCTCTAAGTGTCTAGAACACACAGTTGCCACTCAAACATTGTATAACAATGAGGATCATTAACTTTTATATTCTCTATCCTCCAGATTTTATAATACTGTCTTAACAGTGAATATTTGCGCTGAATTTTTTAGTTTTCAAAGCACTTCCACCTTCATTATTTCATCCTTATCCTGACCAAAAAGCAGAGGGAGGATGGGAGACAGGGAAGGAAGAAGGCTGTGTGATAGTGCTATGACACTATTTTACACATTAGGGACAACTTTCCTAAGTAGTTTGCCTAGGAGTCAGCCACCAGTGAATGGAGAAACCAAAATATTCAAACTCTGCCCAGGCTGGAGAGCAGTGGCACTATCATAGCTCACTGCAACCTCAAACTCCAGGGCTCAAGGGATCTTCCCACTTCAGTCTCCCAAAACATAGTGACTACAGGGGTGAGCCACCGTGGTCAGCCACAGGTTTACACTCTAATACCTACAGTTTATGGAATTGCTGCTTTAAGACTTGCCATCCACTGCTTTCATTGGTTCAACTGAAAACTCAAGAGACTAATTTTATTTTAACAGGAAGCCATAACTATTATAATTCTCACACACAGTTAATCAAGATTAAAAATGAACCTGAAAAAAAAATCTATAAAACATCAAATAGATCAAAGTTATTTAAGTTGCATCCATGTAACTCTTTTCCGTTAGGGTATAAGAAATGCACACTTAATTAATGTGAAATTTCTGGATAGTGAAAATATTTTTAAACTGTGGAGAGGTTTTCAAGTCATAAAGATTCTAATGGCTTTTATTTGCCAGTTTTTTAAAAATGCATGTCTTTTTGTTTCTGTTTTAGGATATGCATAATACTGAGGTTTTTGCACCACTTTCGTACAACCAGACAATACATTATTTATTCAGCAAACAGATCTATTAAGCAAATATATTCTTGGTCTATAAAGGTTTTATAGTAAAAGTTTCATGTTATTTTATCAACAAGATTACCAAATTTAAAGGAGCTTAGTCAGTTAACTCCAAAATGAGAAGGAAACAGTGAACATTTTAGGTCAGAGAGATGTAAAGAACTAAGTTAAACATAAGAGCTCTTATGTTACACTCTGAACCTCACTGCTGACTGTTAGTAATTAATAATAACTGCTCTGGCGTCCCTCTGCTTCTTGCCTTCCAAGCTCTCACCACACCACAGTCCTACCTGGATAAAAATGAGCAAAATAAACTTTGGATAAACTATGCCACATTGTAGCTACAAGACATGAATTTAAATCAAATGCAGATTTTGTAAACAGTAGTTTATATATTTGTTTATAAAAATCAGGTATTAAAAATGGTTTATGGACAGAGACTAATACAGTTCATTCAGTTAAGTACCATTACTTTGTATTCACTGTTACTCTGTCCTCAGTCAGCACTTCCCAGGAATACTGGCAGGAATACTCACACACAAAATAAATAGCCCTTCTCTGATGTCAATGCCAACAACTACGTCTGTGACGTCCAAAGTGCCGTCACAGTGTGGTGAGCTCCTCAGTCCCCTCAGTTCCTCCTCGTACCCTGGGCCAGCTGATCACTTCCTTGGCAGTGGGCACCTGCTTCGCTGACCACAGGACAGGGAAGCCACAGACTGCCCCCGGAAGGGGAGGATGGCCCAGCTTTTTGAGCAGACATGTGGGGACCAGAACAGGGCAACTGATGCCCAGAGGTTGATAGAAAAAAGATAAGAACGTTAAATGTTACAAGAAAAATTAATGAAAATTCCCAATATTCTGAGGCTGTTAATTACAGCAGAACTGCAAACCTTAAGATCTTTTAAAAGACATTTCTATAGCTTAAAAGAACTTAATTGGTGCTTATAAAGGTAAAAGGTAAAATACTAGATTCACAGCACTACATCTAAAAAGACAAGAAAGCCATCGCACTTTTTTTTTTTGAGACAGAATCTTACTTTGTTACTCTTGGTAGAGTGTTGTAGCATCATAGTTCACAGCAACCTCAAACTCTTGGGCTCAAGTGATTCTCTTGCCTCAGCCTCCCGATTAGCTGGGGCTACAGGCGCCTGCCACAACACCCAGCTATTTTTAGAGATGGAGTCTCACTCTGGCTCAGGCTGATCTCCAATCTATGAGCTCAGGCAATCTACTCACCTTGGCCTCCCAGAATGCAGGATTATAGGCATCAGCCACTGTGCCCAGACCAGCATCACACATTTTAAAAAGGTTTTTATGTACTGTACACCAACTTAAATCATTAAAAGTAGGTGCTTTGAAAGTTACACTTCAGTCACCTGGAAAACACTTCTTTCACCCAGAAATACTCCATCCCAGAGGCAAAGCTTGAGCTTCCTCACACCTTGAGTGCCCAAGAGAGTAGGAGCCTCCCACCCAGTGGGTGTGCACTGAGAGGTGTGAGCTGAGGCTGCTGGGACCAGCCTGTGCCCATGGAGGGTCTGGGCAGGCCCCAGCTACACCCCCCCTCCCCAGCACAGCGGGTCAAGGTGAGCAGCTCCTGCCCTGCTGCTTCTGCAGCCATGGGGTTTAAGTCTCAGTTTCTGAGCCTCACTTCGCTTACCATCCATCTTCTTTGGCCTGTTACGTAGCATAAGAACCAAATAAGGAAAAGAAAGTAATTTTTAAAACTGCAGACCTTTCTGAAGCAGTGTTATTCATCTGTACCTCCAGCTCCGCATGGCCTCTGATAGCTCTCAGCTCTGTGCTCCAGGCCATTAGCCTCCAACCAAGACTCAGGGTGGGCCCTGGAGGAAAGTGGGGTCTTTTGTGTCCATTAGAGCTGGGTATGTTTGATCTGTCCACTTAGTGGGGAACTTAACTCACCCTCTGACTCTGGGAAGGCAGAGCCCTCGGGGGGCTGCTGTCCCAGGGAGGCTGCTCCTTGGGCAGGACACACCCTGCCCTTCCCATCTCTGTGCACAGGGCTCCTGCCCAGAAGCCACCTCCCCACAGCTCACACCACACCGCTGCCTCAGTGTTTCCTCTCCCGTCACTTTCTCCCTAAATCAGCCAAGCTTGCCTGGTCTGCATGTCTAGGACCTATTAGTGAAGTCTGCTTCAATTTCCAGACTTCGGGCTCCTCGAGGTCACAGACACTGCCAACCTGTTCACCACGGTATCAACACCTACAAGGCACACAATCAACATTCACTGAATCCAAATGAACTCCATGGGGTGGTGTGAGGGACACATGAATATGGAAACCAAAGTAAAATATATCAACTACAGAGATGTCAGAGGAGCAGTGCTCTGTAGGGCACAGGTGTAGGCACAGGCCCAAATAATCGTTCAGGTTCTGATGGTGGTAACTGGTTGAAGCAGGAAGACTAGCTCCTGGAATCCTCCCAGGCCTCGCTGAAGCAACTTCTAGGCCAAACGTCAGGTTAAATCACCGCTTATAACCTTTACGCCTGTTGGGTTTATCACTCCAGGCCTTATGGGTGGATGCCATCCTGCAGGGGGGTTTACTTGCGTCCAGCTTGTTGATTCAGATGTCAAGCACTCTGCACATTCACTGTCAGCCAACTTGCAAAAGAATTTGTACCCTATCACCATTTTTAAGCTGACATATAAAAATTGTTATCATAAGTTTAAACAGTTGTGAATGATGTAAGCTCCCACATATTCTCTACAACAAATATGCCTTATATATATTTGTATCAAAACCCTGGAGCTGAGGAATAGTTCATTCAATTTATGGAACCTGTCTACCATACAACCTTCCCAGAAAGCCAGTCTTTGATGTCATGTCAAAAAGCTAAATCAGACCAAATTTACGTCTGAAAGATTATTTTATAATTTAAATATATAATTTAATTTGCATCCCATTGACAACTTCCCACTTCTGAATTATAATTCTTAGATAGATGGGTGGATGGGTAGGTTGATGAATATATGGATGGGTGCATGCATGAATAGATGGGTGGACGGGTGGGTGGAAGGACGGATGCATAGATGGTGAGAGGATGGAGGGATGGGTGAGTAGATGGACAGATTGGTGAGTAGATGGACAGGTGGGTGAGTGGATGGACAGGTGGGTGAGTGGACGGATAGATGGGTAAGTAGATGGACAGGTGGGTGAGTGGATGAATAGATGGGTGAGTGGTTGGACAAATGAAGGAGTGGATGGACAGATGAGTGACTGGATGACCAGATGGGTGAGCGATTTGACAGATGAATGAGTGGAGGGACTCATGGGTAACTGGATGGACAGATGCATGAGTAAACAGAAGGGTGAGTCGATGGATAGAGGATGAATGAATGGACAGATGGATAAATGGGTAAGTAGATGCACAGGTAAGTGGATGGACAGGTGCTCGAGTGGATGGACAGATTGGTGAGTAGATGGACAGATGGTTGAGGAGATGGATAGAGGGTGAGTGAATGGACTGATGGATAAATGGGTAAGTGATGCACAGATGAGTGGATGGACAGGTGGGTGAGTGCATGGACACATGGGTAGATGGGTGGGTGATGAACAGATGGAGGCTTGTCATGGGTGTGGTGACCTGGTGAAATAGTCCCCCATATTCACAGAAGCTCTGCTTTCTTTGGTTCCCTGGACTCCCCCTCAGGAACAGACACTTATCAGAGTCCACCATTGTTTACTACCCCAAGGACTGTCACACTCCGGTTCAATGGGCCATAGCAAGATTCTGGATAAGAAGGGAGTAGGCCTTTCTTCTTGTGGGAATGGGAGGTCAATCCCGAAAAGGAAAGCAAGTAAGTGACATAAGGCACGCACAGAAAGAGACATGCTGCACATCTCCTTAACCTGTCGGGTCTAAAAAGAAGCTCACTGCAGAAGCTTTGAGCAGAAAGGTGGTCGCCAGAGGCGAGGACGGAGATGGGGGAGGTTGGTCAGGCAGCACAAAGCTTCAGTTTCAGCAAGGCGGGAGAAATAGGTTTAGTTCTCTGCTGCACGGCACAGTTACCACACATGAACTCTGGTAACACAGATCATCGCTAAAAAAATAGATTTTAAAATATTCTCACCCTCCAAAAATGATAAATCCGGTGAGGTGGCAGATACGTTAACTGAGCTTGATATAACCCGCCCACTATGGACACGCGTTTCAGGACGTCACACTGCACCCAGTAAACACACATACTTACTAGTCAAAAGCATTTCTAAAGTGCCAAGCAGAAGAGCAGAACTGGCAGCCATTCTGTCAGGGGTTCTCTGCAAATTCAGTTTTAAACTCTCTGAGAATACAGAAATTGATTTCTCCAAAGCAGCAGTTCTCAACCTGTGGGTCGCAACCCACGGGAACTGTATTAAAGGGTCACGGCACTAGGAAGGTTGAGAACTGCTGCTCTAAAGCAATCTTTGTCTGTGTTTTGTCTCGGAAGAGAGTGTATGAGTGTGAAGATGGCTGATGACGAGCTCTACTTCCATAAGACCCCAAAGGATGTGGAGTCTCCATCACCTGCGCTGAGTGAAGGGTCCCCCTAGAACTCCCACTTGCCAAACTTACCCTGCGCGTCACACACGTGGGGAAGGCAGACGTGGATTTCCCTCGGGATTACCCGTCCTTAATGCTTTCAGCATAGTGTTCATTGTCCACTATACAGTCATCACCACACAACAACGTATGATAGTAATTATGCGTTAATATATCAGTATACATTATGCTTATGACATTACATATTCATTACACAAAGCCTGATAAAAAAATTTTAACATATCTAAATAATAAATAGTACTGCACTACCCAAATCTTCACTAGGATCAGCAATCAACATTTTAAGATAAAAAGAAAGATATAAAAATGTATGTGACCCAGGGATTTCTTCACTAACCAGCCATTCCGAGTACTATGTCACTAACCTCTCCATACATTAGTGTAGTCAAGCACAGAACAGGACAGAGCAATATCCTCTCTAACCTGGTCCCACCATGTATGTAAAACAGTAAAGTGCTTGGCGGAAAGAAATCCCACATACGTCACCCTCGGGGAGGGGGATACGTATTTACCCAGGTGTCTCTTAACTCTTATCTCACTCTTTGTAAAGTGATTCAGGACTGTAAGATACCAAAAAACGTGAAAGTCAAACATAGAAGTTCCAGATGAAAGTCTAAAAATCCCTGTCCCACAAACATGCCCCACAGAAGCTGATCAGTTGGGAGCACAGTGCCCCGGGCCATCTAACAGTGGGTCATGGGGGCCACAGGCCAGCGAGGCGCACCGCCGGGGGAGTGAATATGATCACAGGAGGCACAATACACTTCCTGTGGAAGCAGTGGCCTTCTAAGACCCAATAGGAAAAATCTATGTTCATCAGAAAGAATACAGATTGAGTATGTCTGGTCTGCAAAGCTTGGGACCAGAACTGTTGCGAATTTCAGATATTTTCAGATTTTGCAGTATTTGCACACACAGAGATGTGCTGGGGATGTGACCCACGTCTAAACACAGGTTCACACACGCTTCACATACACCTGATACACACAGCCTGAAGGAAATTTTACATAATGTTTTTATTATCACATGACCTGCTGCATAAGCTCAAGTGTGAAATTTTCCACTTGTGGTGTCACGTCAGCGCTCAAAATTTTCAGATTATGGAACATTTCAAGTTTCAGATTTTTGGAATAGAGTTGTTCAACCTGCATATTCTTCCAACAGGAGGAGTCAGCAAAGTAGAGTCCACCACTTCTTTTTGTAAATAAAGGTTTGCTGGAACATGACAAAAAGCCCACTTGCTCATCCACTAGCTACGCTTTGGAGCTACCACGGCAGGACTGAGCAGCTGCCTGCAGGCAACAAAGTCGAAAATGCGCCCCGTGCTGAGACAGCACCGCCATGTAGGTGTTCCCACAGACCATGCAAGGTTTGGTGTTTAATTTTCAAATGGTCCATCATTACTCTTGGGTAGTCACCAATCATTTGATCAACTTATATAACTTTTGATCCAGAAAAAATGCAGCAATAAAATTTTTTTATTAAACTAAATACCATCTATGCCAAATTTATAAGTAAAGCTACACTTTCCAAAGCTGAAAAGTAGAGGCACCCAAGTGCTGGAAATGTGAAAATGTCTCTGAACGGGATGTGCCAGTTCACTTACCATCTCATCAAGTTAGGCGTAGTCAGAAAATTTTTTGGTATTCGATTTTGGTTTTGGTTTTTGAATTTTTTTTTTTTTTGCTAAAATCCTTTCCAAATGTGAATGTTCATATCCCTGACTAGCATACAAGAATGTAAATTAACCTTTCATGGACAGTGAAATGTCTTCGGTATAATTTGACCTTGAGACCCACTGTCTATCAAGAACAAGTATGACTATTTGGGTTTATACTGATCTCAAAGATAATCCTGGAATTCCAAAAATCAATGAATGCTTTTTTAAAAATCATATGCCTCAGACTCTAAAAGTGGAACGAAGAAAGTAACGATCCTCTAATTCTATTGGCGGCAGCAGCCTCTGGGGCTCGGGGTCATACCCTTTTAGGCCCCTCCCAATTTCTGCCTGTTCATAGAAAGGTAAGCCTTGCCCCAGGTGGGCTGCACCCTGGCCCAGGTGTGCACCTGAGCCCGCTGCTTTCCATCCACGAGAGCCCCTGGCCTCCAGCAAGAAGCGTCTGCAAGGACACAGCGGGGCCACTGCTGTCTCTGTGCTGGGAGCCAGCCCTTGCCACCCACGCCACAGTCTTAGTAACTGGCCTTCCACTGCCTTCCCTCCTTGCCAGGGAGCCTGGCTTCACCTCCTCCCTCCTGTCTGCTGGAATCACCTCCCAATAAACTATCTGTCGTTATCCCACATTCTGCTTTTAAGGAAATCCAAACTAAGAAGCTGGAATTCACAGAAATCTTCCTTCAAGGGAAATTGAGTAATTCAGGGAACACTGAAATCAGAGGCTTGACCATAGGGTGATTTAAGAGAAATGCAACTGTATTTAAATCCAGCAAAGCCTGCACAGTAGTCAACCAACGTCTCCTTGAAAGTATACTCATTTCAGCCAATTACCAACATTCACTCCAACAACATGACCACAAACCGCCTACCACCCTCTCCCACTGGAGGACAATACACATATCCTCCTATAAGGCAGGAAACAAGTATCAGACAAAGAGAGGAAAATAACCTAGCAAGAGAAGCAGCAGGTCAGATCCTAAAATAGGACCATGCCTGACTCTTCCCAGGAAAATGGGGCAACCTGGCAGAGATGGGGAGCAGCCCCACGCCAGCATCGGATCAGGAGGGCAAAGGCCTCACTGCAGCCCTGTCCCCACCCCAGGAACATGAGGACATTCATTTATAGATCTTTTCATGAAGTTGCAGTTTCTTTTAAAAATCAGAAGCGGCGTTTTAAGGACTTCTGAAAACAGTTCTGCATTTTCTTTTCTTTGTATATCAAAAGTGAAGCCTCTCATACCTAATAAAAAATCAAAGATAAAATATCATATATGTAAAAATTTCACAATTCAGGAAAACTCCAAAGTATTTTGACTTAAAACAAATCAGCAATTTCTCCCTTGCAGGAAAAAAAAGTATGAAAGAAAACTAACATTTACTCAATATCTCTTTTAAAAAGAAGAGAATTAGAATTCTGGGAAATTAAACAAAGCTGAGATTTGAGGCCAAATTTTGCTCCAAAATACACATTTCCAGTGTACCTACTGCTTTTCGTAATTCATTCATTCAATACATACCGAGTGATTCCTACAGAGCACTCTGCTCATTGTCAGAGACAGACAGAAATCCTCAATGTCAAGGAAAGCCAGGTAAACAAGTTACAGAAGTCAACTTTTGTATCAGGTCACACTTGCTACCCTGATGCCCGCTACAGAGTACACTGCTGGATGCCCAGCTGGAATTTCTTCTAATATTTATGAAATATAGCCTACTCCCAACAGAAGCCAATCAGTAATTTTTTAAGAAGTACATATGTCCATTCTATAGTATCAAAGAATTCCAAAATACCGTGGCAAATAAAAGTCCCTCAAATTATCTGTGGACTTTTAAAGTAAAGTAATATAAGGTATTGATGATGGCTTGTTTCAGATAAATACCAATCAGCTGTAGAATGTTTTTTAAAAGAGTTTAAAATGTATCCTTCTCAAAATTGGCCCACCAGGAGAGACTCTGTATTCGTGGGCACATTCTCCCCTATCTTCAAATTAGGTTAAATTAAATTGCAAAGAATAATGTAATACGTATATAAATTAAGACCGCTTATATCGTTAAAAATAGACACCAAAAATCAACGAAACTCTCAAGTAAATAAAGAGCCAGTTACAAAGGAAAAAGGGTATCCATACAGACCATACAGTACGCTCCAGGGCCCCTGGGGGGGTGCGGCTGTGGAAGGCGCCTCCACTCACACAAGCAGCAGGATCCCAGCAGAAGCTTTCTGCTTTTAGTCAGGGTAAGTGCATGTGAAAAATTCAGAGACCAGAGAAGGCAGAGGTCAAATCTTTTAGAGGTGCAGAGGCTCCATAAATGGGGGAAGTGACTATAACAGTCTTTTAAAAAATAGTTTCCCCTAAATGGAAGAATTCTAATGACAATCACATTTTTTGGTAGTTCTCGCTCTTTCCAAAAATTCTTTTTAGTTTCAACACATTTTCCTTTAATTTCTTGCCAAGAAAGTGGAATTGCTCGAGGACTCCAGTTGCTTCCTGATATCAGTGTTTCCAGAAGCTGAACTTCCTGTAACTACAAAGAAACACCTTTCCCAGCCAAGTGGATGCTGTGGGCCACCTCGGTCCTCATTTCCCGCCACACTCTCCCAATGTGGATGCCACTGGCAGGGAGAGGCATTTCAGAAAAGCCTGCCTCGTGGGGTGGCTCCCAACCCAGAGAAAAGACAGGGGCCTTCGCTCTGTTGAAGGCGCTGTGGAAACTGGATAAACTGCCTCCTTCAACCTCACACCGGTAGGACTGTGGCAAGCCAGCCCTCCAGCCCAGGCCTGCCTCCCTGATGTCTGCTCACACACGGACACTCGTGCACATCTCTTCACACGTCAGACTGTCCACTTTTTCTTACTGAGAAGCCACCAGCCACAAGTCCTGACAAGCCTCGCAGGATATCAACGAAGACAGATAGAATGGTCAACGGTGAATTGTATCTCTTTCCCCGGCTGATTTCTACCTAACAGCAGCAATTAGGAAAAAGTTAGGTCACCCCAAAACCTGGTGCTGAACACCTTGCTCTATCAGTAATAGGTGGGACTTCACACCAGACTGCAGACCAGGTACAAGAAGTCACAGCAATTTCCGTATCAAAAACATGGCTGGAATACATTTAAAAATGTACCAACACAAAAAAAGAAAATTCAAAAATCACTTAGGAAAAAAAAAAAACCTGACAGATTTCCTAGTCGATGGCCCTGACAAAAGGAACAGAACAGTTATAAAACACACACCATGCCAAAGCTCTGCAGTTATACTCAGATCTCATGAGAAGCAAAATTAAACTAGGGCACTATTATTATTAACAAAGAATAGCCTTCCACACGAAGACACTCCCAACGGCCTCCGTGGGGTGAGAGAAGTGTGGAGTAAGAGAACTGAGGTGCCCCTTTCCCACCCACCCCAGCCCCTGGAGCCACCCCACGAAAAAAGAGCAGTAGTAATGAGGGGTCTCCCCAGACACAGTCTCCTCTGAGGACATGGTGCCTCCCGGGGGTGGAGGGGCCTCGGCCTCTGCATCACCTGCTTCCTGGGAAGAACTCAGGAGAAGGAGGAGCCAGGGAGGCAGGAGAAGGCTGATGTTTAAGGGCAGGAAAGGGTTCTCACAAAATCCAGTAACTAGGAAGGAAGCAGCAGCTAAAATAAAACCAATGGGTGGGCTAGACGGAAATAATATTAAGTGATAAGACAAAGAGAACTGTCAACATCAGAAGCAGAGCACAGGGAAACAAGCAGGGAGACAGCCAACCGGGGGGCAGGGACGCAGACACTCAGCAACAGCATGAACTTTAACCCCCAAATAACGTCAGGGCAGAGATCAAACACGGGGATCCGAATTACCAAGCACCAGCAGGAAGGCCCAGCCAGAGGGACGGCGCTGCCCACCCTGCCCGGCCGGATGCTCTCCCAGGGCAAACTCTGGCAGGGGCCCCAGCATCTGGTATGGGGACTCCCTCAGAGCAAGGTGGCTGAGGAAGGACACAGGAGCTCCCACTGCCCCTGATCTAAATGAGCATTCAAATCACTGTCACACTCACGTCTACTGAGGTGCTGAGACCTCCACGTAGAGGCACCAGGAAGTGGCAATCACCACCTGAGACTACATTTGCACTCACTCGGGAAGAGCCAGGATCTGAAGCTCACGTTTTCACAAGGAAGACATTCAGTTTCTTGCCAAAATGTAGTGATTTCCACCAGATGAAGCGGGCTGGGCAGCTCTCCAAGAGCTTAAACAATAGTTCATATCCTAAATATGAAACCATCAACTGTATCAGTCCGAAATTACATTAAAATAGAAGTGTTTCTTTTTCCATTTCCCAATCTGCCCATGCTGTAGAGGCGCTGATCGCGGCATGCGGGGGACTGACGCATACAGTTCTCTTTAATATTCCTGGTCTGACATTTGGAGATCTCTTGCAGGAATGGGAGTGGGAGTGGAAGGCCAGAGGAAGACCGAAACCAACCCGGCAAACTTTACGGGCCCGAAACCAGGATCTCAACGCAACAGCAATAAAAACACAACAACAAAAACGACGTCAACAGCAGTAAGGCAATATGAGATAGACTAAATGCCACTGCGGTAACTTCTTACTCATTGCGAAATTTAATTTTAAATAGGTAAAAAGTTACATTATTCAAAAAACAAAAACTATAGAAGTGTCCATTAAAATCTCCCCACAAATGTTGTTCTAGGACCAGGGAACAACAGGGGGCCCAGGGCCCCCCCACCCCACCCCTCCATATCACACAGCCCAGGAAGTGCCAGTATCTGACCTCCCATGTTCCTCCCCAGTTTCTTGTTGTAATTACAAACACAAGTGTACCCTTTTATTGTCCTTTCTAAGACAAGAACGTGTGTGAGTGTATGTTGTTTTATACCTTGCCTTCCCACATACCAGTGTATCTGGAAGATCTTCAGGAAATTAGTTTTTACTGCTACAGATGTTATTTCAGGGGTCCTCAAACTTTTTAAACAGGGGTCCAGTTCACTGTCCCTCAGACCATTGGAGGGCTGGACTGTGGGCCCTGAGACGACTCGGCTGTTAAGCAAGACAGGCAGCGGCAGCAAAAACACCTAGCAGGCCAGATAAATGTCCTAGGCAGGCTGCATGTGGCCCGCAGACTGTAGTTTGAGGACACCTGTGTTACTCAGACAGGCTCTTATCAACGCCTGTAGCTGGTTTCCAATGTTCCATTTCAAACAATACTACACTAGACTAATGCCCTGTTAAGTCGTTTTGCCTATGTGTGAGTATATCTGAGTAAATTCCCAAAAGTTGAATTATCAGTTCAGGGGGTATATGTGCTGTAAATATGGACCGCTCCTGCCAAATTGCCCTCTTTGAGAGCTGGACCGACTGATGCTCCCACAGGGAATGTATGGAAGTAGCTGCTTCCTCACAGACTCACCAACAGCCTGCTAGGAAGCATTAACTTTTGCAAATCCAACAGGTCAAAACATGACCTCAGAGTTGTTTTAAATTGCACTTATCTTATCATGAGTGAGGCTGAGCATCTTTTCATGCTTTTAAAGAGCCCTTTACCTTCTTTCTGCTATGGACTATCCAGCTGTTCCTACCCCTGGACTGTTTTTATTGGGTGGCTAGTCTTTTTCTTAATCATTTCTAAGAGCACTTTACATATTAAGAAGGTTAGCCCTGTGCTATGAGATGAGCTCTAAGTGTTTTTACCAGGGTTGAACTTCAAAGACTACAAGCAGTTTGGGGACAGGAGAGCTCCAGACACGCGGTGGAGAGTAGAGAGATGTGGTGACAGACAGTGATCTGAGGCTGGGAGGGCTTCGCAGGATACGCTGAGAACTTTGCAGGATACACAGAAAGATGTTGTGTTTCATTTTGTTTTATTTTGTATTTTAATATAGGTTAACTTATCAATCTTTTCTCTGCTTCTGAATTTTGAATTACATTTAAAAGTTCTCCTTACTCTAAGTCTAGAAAGGTATACTACTTGCTTTTTTTTTTCTTTTTATGATTTCCTATTTTTATATTTGAATACATGATTCATTTGGAATTTTTCCTAGTGGTACATGCAAGGAATGACCTAATGCAATTTTTTTCTAGAGACCACACCTTGTCATCTCCAAATCACCCACTCAGTCTATCTCGCCTTCTCCACGTGAAGACACTTTTACAACATGCTACACAGACAGCGTTAAGTGTCCAGGTCTGTTCTGAGACTTTTCTTACCTGCTGCATCGACTCATCTACCTGTCCACATGCCAGTGCCACGCTGCTTTAATTACAGAGGTTTTATGCCTTTTATCTGCTGTTAAGAATTAGTTTATATATTTACTCATGAGAAACAAGAAGTACAGTCCAAACAGAAATAATTGTAAATGACTAGCCAAACGCATTTTTAAAAGTAAATTTCTGTCATGAGACAAAAAGACAATTTGAAAACATATGTAACCCCAAGAACGGCAGATATAATTACTAAATCCTGGAAACCACAGTGATCAAGCCCTTTTGGTTTTTTTTTGTTTGTTTGTTTGTTTCGTGGGGTTTTTTTAGATACAGAGTCTCACTTTGTTGCCCCCAGTAGAGTGCTGTGATATCACAGCCACAGCAACCTCCAGCTTTTAGGCTTAGGGGATTCTCTTGCCTCAGCCTCCCAAGTAGCTGGGACTACAGGTGCCTGCCGAAACACCTGGCTATTTTTTGTTGCAGTTTGGCCAGGGCTGGGTTTGAACCCGCCACCTTTGGTATATGGGCCCTGCACTCTACTTACTGAGCCATAGGCACTGCCCCATCAACAAGCCCTTTTGGCTATCGTTTTAGATGTTTATTTTGGAAGCTACTAAAACTCCATAAATCACATCACACACAAATACGCACAACTTGAAGTCCATATAGCCACGCTGCCACCCCCACCCGCCTGTACCTCCGCAGTCACCTGCAAGTCTTTTTCCTCAGCAGACCAATCTGCTCTTCCTGCAAAATTGCTTCCCACACAGCGCTTACCCACTCTAAAAAGTCCAAATATGCCCTATTTTTATAAATACTCCATCCTATCCAAACAGGTGGCATTGTTCCAGCCCTTTCTAAGCAACACTTTCTCTTTGCTATGGAGAAACATTTTCACCAGAGTACAAAGCCTTTTATCACTCACTGCCTCAGGAAATGAAGCTGAAGCATCCAGAATGCTGGAAGCATGAACCACCCTCCCTCCCATCCACATGGGGCTGCTTTGCGGGAACCCTCCACCCAGCAGCTCAGGCACCTGAGCACCTTGTGTTCACAGCAGCTCCAAAGCCCTCATCATCCAAAACTAATCACGCATTTGGAGGACATGAAAAAATAATAATGACTCAAATAAAGTTCCAAGTTATGCCAGCAGATTTTACTACCACATCATTTATTTCCCTATTTATTTCCTTTTAGAAAAATTAATATTCCTAAAGGACTAGTTCAATCATTCCCTCCCACTTATCACATCACTTACCTATTCGTTTACTGGTTCATCGAACTTACTGTGCTTGGCAATGTGCCAGGCACTGAGGTCAAGAAGAACAAACCATGCTTCCCTGCTCAAGAAGTACACAGGCTACAGAGAGACACAGAAGCCGCCAGCGCAGGCAGCAGGCGCTGGGGAAGCTCAGGTGAGAGGAGCACGGTGAAGCCTGGGGAGAAGGAAGGGGCTCTGAGGGAGGAAAGACTCAGGTCAGGGAAAGCGCTGTCACCCAACACAGGTCACCAGCTGCCAACAGTCTGGTGCTAAACCGCACTGTAAAGGTGGCAATAGATGGGCTAGAAGTGGGGGGGGGTGTAGTGTCACAGTGCAGTGAGCCCCACGGAAGGGCCAGGAGCTCAGACAGCATCCTGAGGGAAGAGGATACACAGGCAGGCTGGCTCACCTGCCTGCCCACCTGGGTACCTGCTCACTTGTGTCTGCTCACCTGCCTGCTTGCCTGGGTACCTGCCCTCCTGGGTGCCTGCCCACCTATGTCTGCTCACCTGCCTGCCCACCTGGGTACCTGCCCATCTGGGTACCTGCTCACCTGTGAGCCTGCCCACCTAGGAGCCTGCCCACCTATATCTGATCACCTGCCTGCCTGCCTGCCCACCTCCCTGCCCAACTGCATTCTCCTCTTCTGCCTGGTCCTGATTCCTCATCAGAGAGCAGTTCCTTGAAAGCGGGGGACAGGTCTTGTCTGTTACAACATGTATATTGCCAAGGACTAAGGCAGGGGCTGGACGGGTACGTGACATGACGTTCAGTGTTTGCACCTCACCTTGTCTAACAACTCTCCACTCTGCAGCGGTCTCATCCTTTCCCCCAACATAAATGTGAGTGGTGCCAGGAGAAGCCCCGTCCGCCATGCTGGCTTTATCTCTCACGTCTTCTGTGTGAAGCTGCCACCGTCAACGTCCTACCTAAGGTCTCCTGTGTGCCGGCCACTCGGCGGGGCCTCTGCCGGGTCCTCTCTCCTCTCTAGAACCTTTCCCTCCTTCAGGGCTATGTTACTCCTCCTCAAGACACTGTTCCAATTTCATCCTGCTTGTCACCTTCCATCTGGAAGCTCATCTTAGAGCTCGGACACACACATGCTTTTTAGTATGTTTTTAAATGCAGAGAGCATGTGCATTTTACTGTGTGCCACCGCACACCGGCAGTGGGTCAGTCTCCCATCTGTCTCCCCTTTGGGAAAGTGCCCAACTGTCCAGTTCCCTACTCCCCTAGGAAGCCGCTCACCCTCTCCACAACGCTGTCCCATCCCCACACTCAGGCATCACAAAGCCAAAGCTGGGGAAGTGGGGACACAGGCACTGGGAACGCTGCCCATTTGTCTCCATCCACCACAAAGACACGGGCACCGTCCAGTCCGCAGGCTGGCCCAGGGTCCCTTCTAGTCTCCTGTCCACTGCTTCCTACTCTAGTGATCCTCTTTAAGACTTGTTTCCATCCTTTTTCCTATTTCTTCAAACCCTGTTTCTTCAACAAACCAAAATCTTCAAGTCAATCCTTCGATCCTTCTTGGGAAAAGCCACGTTCACCTGCCCCGTCCATGGGACCCTCACCTCTCCCTCCCTGAGGATGAAGATGGTCCTGCGTTTACTTGCCTGCCATCTGTCACCTCTCCCCTCTCACCAGCCACATCAGCTCCACCTCAGTCACTCGCTGACGGCGTCTCAGCCGCTGGGACTTACTTTCTATCTGGGGCTCCCGGGGGCTCCCAGCCCGAGGCCCCGGCTCTGGGCTCCGTGGTGCGTCCCGCTCCATCTCACCTCCTCTAGCCAGAGCGCTCCCTTCCGGGGTGCCCACGGCTCCTCTCGCTCTCCTGTCATCCCTTCTTCCTGTCATCCCTTCTTCCTCTCACTCCCACCACTCATTTCCGGTTTCCATTCTGGACTGTGGCTTCAGCTACTACCCTGGGGCTGCAGAGTGACAAATCTCTACTTCTAATCTAGTTCATGCCAGAAATTTTGGGGGGTTTCCTTTCATTCATGAGCTGAAAGTGAGGTGCACTTACCCTGCATAAGCAATTGTTCAGTAACCAACCCGACTGTGTTACCTCAAAGCCTTCACCTTTCTCAGGAAGCCTCCCCGTGCCCCACCCCGGGGGCATTCGAACCCGTGAGTTTAGACCCATAGTCACTGTCATCATGCTCCAGTCTTGATCAGTCCTCTGCTTCCCAGACTCTGTTTGTCCAGCTGTCTTCCCGGCATCTCCACTGAGCTGTGCAGGAGGCAGGTCAGGCTGAATACTGCAAAGGGACCTCTCGCCAGGGAACAGCACCCCCTTTGTAGCCCAGTCCAGCTAAGTCCGAATTCCCCCCTCCCTCAGCTCACATACCCCATCCACCTGTGAGTTGTATACACTCAGACGCACCCACAGCATCTCAGCTCACTCATCACCATCCTGGTTCCCTTCACCGCCACCATCACTTCTTATTCAGACTACTACAGTAGCCTGCTTGGTTCCACAACAGCCCTCTAGAGCAGGGGTCCTCAAACTTTTTAAACAGGGGGCCAATTCACTGTGCCTCAGACCGTTGGAGGGCTGGACTGCGGGCCCTGGGATGAATCAGCTGCTAAACAGGACAGGCAGCGGCAGCAAAAACACCTGGCCGGCCGGATAAATGTCCTAGGCAGGCTACATGTGGCCCACAGGCCATAGTTTGAGGATACCTGCTCGAGAGTCACCCACCACACTGCTGCCAGAATTCACTTCTGAGATCATAAGTCACGTATCACCCACCTGCCAAAGGCTTCCAAAAGCTGTCCCTCTCATATGGAGGAAAAGGCAGTTTCTCCCTGACCTACAAAACCCAGTGTGGCCTGTGAGCCTTCACACCTCAGCACTTGCCACCTCCTGGAGGGCTCGGGGCTCCCACTCTGCTGTTCTGGCTTTAAAGCCTCCTCTGCCAGGGGTCCTCTTCTCCTGAAACCCACTCGGCAGGCCACACCAGGTCATTCACAACCAGTTCCATTCTTTACCCTGCCGGCAGACCAAACCAAAGGAGCCCCGGTCAGCTCTCAGTTTAAATTCACTGCACAGCTCTTTGGGTATTTTCTGTCTGTTTGCCTGGCTAGTTACTGTGCACCCCACTGGAGTGCTGGTGCATGACACCCCTGACCAGGACAGCTGGTGGACACAGCCCACTGGAGTGCAGGTGCGTGACACCCCTGACCAGGACGGCTGGTGGACACAGTGTAGGCGCTCAGTCTGATACCCCCATTCTGACATTTCTTTTCCCTTGACACCTCTAATCCACACACAGAGCCAACTTTCTAATCCAGAAACTAAGGAGTCAAATGCCTTCTCCCTCATCTAATCAATTACCCACTGGGGGGTCTGGGGGTTCAGCTCTCCCCATCTTCCTTCTATACCTGTTTGTTGTTCAAGTTCTCTGACGGTTAACTATGAAAGATCCCTGGCCCAAAGGTATTGACCCCACCCCTACGTCCCTCCCCTAGCCATTTTCTAATCTGTACCCTCAGCTACCCCCAGCTGTACCTCCCCAGCTACCCCCCTCATCCCCACCACCACCACCAAGCCCTCACCAAGGCCACCAGAGAGAATGAGGCATCACCTTCCCCACACCTGTGAACCCTTTACAGGACCTTCTAGTTTGGGTACTGGCCGGCACTGCGTCCACAGCACCCTGCAACCCTCTAGGGGTGGACATATCTGTGAACTCATCTGTCTCCCGTTAGCAGTGTATTTCTTGAGAGAAGTGATTTTGTCTCATGTCCCTTTGAATCCTAGGTCCCTACAACAGAGCCTAAAGTAGAGTGACCTTCCAATATCTACATTCAGCAATTTCTAAGACCTCTGAGGACAGGCACCATGTTATCTTTTTTAAAAAATGTTTGTTTGTTTCATCTTTGAATTTCCAACATAAGTATCTGAGTGCCTTCCATGTGTCTGTCAGCCACAGTTATAGACTCAGGTTCTCAGGAGCTTGCCTTCTGGGGAGGGAAGATAGGCAAGAAACAGGTGCCCGATAAATGAACAAGACAGTGCAAAGTGGTAAGTGGAGCTAATAAGAGGACTGGGGCCTTCTTCTGTCTCCCTGGCTTCTGTCCCTGCAGCCTTCCTTCAGACAGACTTAGAGAAAAGACACATCAGCTGCAGGAGCCTGATTTACATTTTAAAAGGAAATTAAAATGTTTTGAATTACAACTGAGTTTTCCTTTTAAGGGAAAATATTCCTTTTACATGAAAATTATTTCTTTACTTCAAACTACATCAGCTGTTTTTAAACAAACAAAAATTAACAATGCATTAGTTCATAAAATGTTTACCACACCATGTTTAACCTCTTTATAGTAAACAAAATCCTAATATTTGCTGGACTACTGATTGCAATGTATTACTGATTACTGATCGCAATTATTCCCCCTAATGGGGTGGAAAAAGTTTTACGTGCAAAAATTACCTAAGGCTTGCGTCTGGGGCTGGGAGGGCAGAAGACACCATCTCCTAATGTTTCTACTGCTCTCACACTCTCGGGGTTATCTTTGACCATTCAGGTTATTTGAAGTTAACAGTGGAATTTTATGAAATTACAGATGCATAATCTAAATAATCCAATTTAAATAGCTTTTCCCTCATTTCTCAGCCAAAAACTAGGTCACCCTCTGCCGAGGGCTGAGGACACACTGCTCACACCTCGTCCCCACATGAAGAAGTCAGGACCTCGCTTTGCTCTCAGGGTTATAGGTATCCATAGCTGTATTTCCGTCCCTCTGAGGGAAGTGTTATCATTATCTCCATCTCCCCCCAGCAGTTTACACCGAGTGGGCACTCAACAGTGGCCTGTTAGCTGGCTGTCCACTGACTTAGCCCCGTCTCCACTGCTGTGCTGCTGGTCTTACGTTCCTGTGCAAACTCATCTCACAAGAGCCTGTAAAGATAAGTTCAACGCAAAGTCTAGCATAGCTTGTATTTGCTAAATACACCCGCTCTTGAAAGGGATCATATTTATCTCAGTTTGCTCAAGTGTCAGCCACTCAGTACCTTATGTCTCAAGAGCAAGAGTGGCTAGTGATGAATGTGGAGCATATTTAACCCCCACAGCTCCTGGAGACACAGATTTTCTATCTGAACAGCTGAGCAGCACACAGGAAGCTGCGGTCTGAAGGGACTGCCGTCTGTATTCACACCTTCCCCACCTTATCTTCCTCCCTTTCCTGTGCCCACCACTAACCCACGTTTTCCTTTTCTACAGCATTTTGCATCGTTCCAGGTAGTCAACTAGTGACACAGAAACATTACAGGGTTTGGGAGTAACTGTGAGTTCTGACTGTGTTCGAGGCAGAATCCTCAACAGCCTCACAGGCCTCCTTCTCATGGTGCCTCCTGTGCCTCCAACCACCGCACCCTCCACCGCAGTGCGGCACATGGCCCTGGCCACCTGGCAGACAGGCTGGTGTTTCCTCCACAAGGCAGAAAGCACCCAGACTGGCCTCCCATCATACACACACACACTACAAATTGAGTGCCCCTGAGCTCGCTGGACCCTTTGGGCTCCCCATGTGCGTGATTTCTTTCTATCCCAACCAGTGGCTTTCAGTGAAATGTGAAGCTGGTGCCTCAGAAAGAGTCCAGACGTCAGCAACTAAAGGCAGATGTCCTGAAATGCAGTGAAGCCAGGAACGACCTGATGAGGACAGAGTGAGGGCATCAGGCCCGGTGACCAGGACCCCAGCAGTACTGCCATCCTGCCCAACCTGCCTCTGGAGGCTCCTTATGCCCTCTGGTTGCAGAGTCCCCTACACACACAGGCTCTGCAGCTTCCATGCTGGGCTCTATCCCCTGGGCCTGGCTGGAGCTGGCCTGGCCCCTGGCAGTCACCTTAATGAGTTCCTCAGCACATGATGGAGTAGACCAGCAGGCCAGTGCAAACATCTGAAATGTACACCTACAGTGATGGGACAGGGCTGAGACATGATGCACCCAGCGCGTGGTCTGCTTTTCATGATAACAAAAATTGAACAGACACTCGTACCAACAATAACGGGACACAGCAGACTTTACAGGACAACTTACACGACAGGCGAAGAGGAGCTCAAAGATGGAAAGATGGAAAAAGGAATAAACAATCAACAACTGGACATATTTGAATACTTTGGGGCATTTTTACATTCGTTTAGAAGCCAGCAATTCTTTTTCAAAAAAGCTAATTGTTAATGACAAATATCACAGAAATCTGACAAGCTTTAGGTACTTTAGCAATTCAGACCCACAGGGCTTGTCCTGTAGCAACCAAGAGATTAAAGACCCAAAAAGCAGAGACAAGTGTGTCAGAGCAGAAATCGGTATTGTCCTTGAAGAATCCATCTACACTCCTTTCATTCTTCAGTGAGGTATAACTAATAATAGATTCCGGTTAAAAGTATCTTAGTCCCCAACTACCTCAGTAATATCCCAAATAAGACCGTGGAGCTTCCAGCTCCTATCAAAGCCCAAAGCTACTTCTCAGAACAAGGGTGGGAAGGTGGCCCCGGGGGACAGCCACTGAGCTGACCACCATGGCTAGTGGTTTTCCTGATGCTTCAGCACCTCCCTAGGACTCCTTGGAACTTTCTGCAGAGTAGACCCCCTCTACTGACCCTCCAATTCTGGCACAAGTCCTCTGTCCCTCTAGAGGGAAAGCCTGCTAGCGACACCCTGGGGCACCTTAAGCATCTACCGGGAGCTGTTCTTGTCTATTCTACTCTACAACAGCCATCACAGCCCTGAGCCGACAAGCAGCAACCACTGCAGCACAAGGCAGAGCCTGGTCCTCTCAGGCAAACACGTTCCTTCCATACCCCACACCCATGTGGCCCTAAAGCACCAACTTCTCCCCCTAAACACCTTGTCTTTGTAAGGTACAGCAGCTTTTGTCCCCCGCCCCCCTCCACTGCCAAATGAGAAAAGTAGATGTTTATTTTTTAAAGAGGAATTTCCAAGTGCACCAGGAAGGGGACCCACAGGTTTCCCAGTCCTGGGCTAGAGCTACAGGCTGACCCCAGCACGCCCACCAAAGAGCTCGCTCGTGGGGACTCACACTCTCCCGGCACCACCTTCAATTCATGGCCAAGGGGGTCCATTTCAGTAAGAATGCCTCTGCTGACCACATCTCAGGGCGGCAGGAGAGGTCACACGCTCTTTCCACCCACACCCATTGGCACATCTCTTTTCCACTACAGCGTCAGGTGGCGGGGGGGGGGGGGGGCCCAGGGCAGGGGGGGTAGCGTGGGGCAAACCGCCCCC
>CAUYQV010186302.1:0-17985 GCA_963574575.1 Galagoides demidoff
CTGAAGTAGATTTTCAGGTTTGGTAATAGTTCACTCCTACTCAGAGATAAACCAAGAGTATTTGTCCCGGCTCGGCACCTGTGGCTCAGTAGGCTAAGGCGCCAGCCACATACACCTAAGGTGGCGGGTTCGAATCCCCAACCTGGGCCCGCCAAACAACAATGACGGCTGCAACCAAAAAATGGCTGGGCGTTGTGGCGGGCGCCTGTGGTCCCAGCTACTTGGGAGGCGGAGGCAGGAGAATCTCTTGAGCCCAGGAGTTGGAGGTTGCTATGAGCTGTGATGCCATGGCACTCTACCCAGGGGGATAGCTTGAGGCTCAGTCTCAAAAAAAAAAAAAAAAAGTCTTTGTCCCAAAAATCATGAAAACTCCGTTACTAGATCAGTGGTTCTCAACCTTCCTAACGCCACGGCCCTTTAATACAGTTCCTGTGGGTCAAGACCCACAGCTTGAGAACCGCTGTATTAGATAGTTTTTCCAGTAAGGTATGAGTTTGAGATTATATTAATTCAAAAAGTGGCGAAACACTGAACTGATCGCTTTTCTTAGTTTGACAGAGATATGCAGAGAAACTACTCACCTTTGAGTGTTATTCACTCTTTTTGCCAATATAAACAAATATGTTAGTCAAGATTACCTTTGGGTGTCTGTCTTCCATTATTTGAGTTTTAGGCCCATGAGATGTTCATGATAGCATTTTACAAACTGAAATATCGAGATGGTATTATTATCTTCATCATTTGTTAAAGCTAATTCAGCATTCTGGTTACATTTGATGTGATAAATACTAAAAATCATGAGTTTTTTCTTTTCAGAATTTGCTTATGGTGGCCATCCTTACCCCTTTTCTGGAATATTTGAAATTTCCCCAGGAAATGCTTCTGAACTAGGAGAAACATTTAAATTTAAGTAAGTAAGAAGGATAATTCCTATTATACTGGTTTTAGGTGCCAAAGCTTGTTTTCAAGCATACAGAATTCTGTAGATTAAAACCTAAGAAGTTAAAAATGTTGCTGACACTTCATTTTAAAATTAGATCTATTTAACTTGTGTAGAGATGGGAATCAGCCAAATAAAGTATCTGAAATAACTCTCTATTGCTTTTATTCAGGACCCCTATAAGTTATTCTGTGTACTTTTAGAGTGTTTTGCCTTTGTGTAACTCAGAACACTTTCTCATTTAGTGATTTCTTTCCCTCAGTCTCCTATTTGGAAGGAGGAGGAGGAAAGTTTTATTGTGACCTACCTACCACTATTAAAAATCTCTTTTATTTTCCCAATGAAAGGAATACGGTTTAGGAATTTAAAATAACTAAATAGTTGACTAGCCTGGTTGTGAAGGTACACTTATGACATGTAATGAAAAATCTAAAATGTATGGGTATACAAAGCATCTCAAGAATGGAAGAAAAAGTATCCAGTGTACTCAGCCCTACTATTAAACCAGTTTATAGCTTTCATATGAAAGCTGTAACCCAACTATAGCCCAAGAATATGGGGAAAGAGGGGAGGGGGGGTAACTGGTGGGAACACACCTATGGTGCATTTTACAAGGATACATGTTAAATTTACCAAGTGTAGAGTATAATGTCTTAACACAATAACTAAGAAAATGCAGTGAAGGCTATGTTAACCAGTTTGTTTGAAAATATTTCAAATGGTATATAAAATCAGCACATTGTACCCTGTGATTGCATTAATATACACAGCTATGATTTAAAAAAAGAAAAAATAAAATGTATGGGTATAAGTGTTCTGTGGTGCCGTAGATAGTAGTAGTAAAACAGTGAATTTTTGAATGTTAATCAAATTTCATTTCTTAATTAAGGTTTGTATTTAAAGTGATACGTAGAATCTGAATTTTGAGAAGCTTTAAAGAAACTTCCGGGCCTATAAATAGATAAAACCTGCCAAGTGAAAAAGTAGTAAAATGAGATTGTAACATTGAAATTCAGAAGCGGGCTACACTTAACACTACTAAGTTCATGGTTCTCTCATCCTGTCACTGAATTAAGCCTTTTACACACAGCAGGGCTATAAAGCCATCCTTAATACCCTCCTTTGGGCTTTCTTTTGGCAAGACTACTCAGTAAAATTGCTTTCTAATAATTTTCACATTTCTTAAATGCACAACCTGTATTTGGCTAAAATTCCACCTTCCCTTCAATATTGTCTATTGCATTTCCCAGGTAGTAGTTTTGGGGGGGGGGGAATTGCTTATGGGGGTTTATTGATAATTGTTTTTAAATTTAGTCAAGTTTGACAGTTATCTCACTGCAGCATATAGCAGATACTGACAGTTTGTTTCTGAGACCAGTCCTTTGATGGCTGGTCCAGTTAAAGAAGAATATTTGCAATTTGTAGAGCAGGCCTGGTTCGCTAATAATGTAATTATTAGTACACTAGTTGAAAAAATAACTGATATTACCTTTTTAATATGACATACATTGTTAAAGATAATTTATTGTGCATTTGTATTTTTCAGAGGTAGTATACTTAAGAGTATTACAAAAACGTAAAAACTAAAATTATTGCAATAATTTTAAGAGTATCTCATTTTTCTTTTTATTATACTAACCCTGCTTTGTTACATCAATCATAATATTTTTAGAAATAAGCAAATCTTTAAACATGCCATTTATAAATAACTGAAATTCACACAGCTGTGTCCTTTTTTTCTTTTTTTTCCCCCTTTTTGTTTTTTAAGAGAAGCTGTTGTTTTAGGGAGCACTGACTTTCTAGAAGATGACATAGAAAAAATTGTAGAAGAACTGGGAAAAGAATACAAAGGCAATGCTTATCATTGGATGCATAAAAACTGTAATCACTTTTCTTCAGCTTTAGCAGAGATACTTTGTGGGGAAGAGATTCCTCGCTGGATCAACCGACTTGCCTACTTCAGCTCCTATATACCCTTTCTACATAGTTACCTCCCAAAGGAGTGGCTCACTCCCACTGTCCTGCAGTTTAGTGTCAGTCAAGAGCTCCAGGATGAACAGGAGGAAGCAGAAGACGCTGTGGCATCTGCTTCCACGGTGAGCGCTGCATCAGGCTCCAGACTCAGGAATCACACTAAACAATAAATGTCTCCTAAGTCAAACTTTCAAAACTGTCTCTGGCAGTTGAATATAAATAGGGAAAAGTAAACAGAGGAAGCGTCCTTTGGATATTTTGTATGCAAAGATGGCTCTCCCCCAAATCCCAGTTTTTCAGTTTAAGATTATATTTGTAATCAAAAAATCACTTGGCTCAGGAGGGTTAAAAAAAAAAAAGGGGCAACTTCATACAAAGTTCAGGAGGGAGAACTTTGTATGAAGTTGCCCCTTTTTTTTTTTAACCCACTTGTAAATTTTAATTTACTTCTTCTGTTTCATACATGCTCTATTAAGTTACGTTTACAGTGTTTTGTATCACTGTTTACAAATATTGCATGTACTCTTGCAACCATGAAAGAAAATCTTCATGTCTTCAAAACTTAGGCTGGTATTCTTTGTACACTTGTGACAATTGGCAGAGCTACAGCATAAATAGTAGGCACATAAAAATGTAAAATGATGACACAGTTAGTCATCATTACCTGCTCAAGAATGTAGAAGGTTTGTTTACGCTTTGTTAACATTGTGGGCACCAGAATTCAGAGACCCAAACTGTCCCGAGGTGAAGGAGCACACACAACCTGAGGGCTTGAGATCCTAAGTCCAGTTCCTCTCTGTGCTCCCTCCCATGCCAAGTAGCACCTATTCCAAGGTGCCCATGGAGGATTAGTTATACCCAAATATCCATCCAACTAGGCAGGTGATATATTGTCTTTCTGGCTTTGCTGCCTCTTGGTCTACAATTGAGATTTTTTAAATTTATTTTTTAATTTTTGTTAAAGATACTCTTGTAACTGACAAGTGTTTTTGCACATGTTTTCATGGAAGGGCTTCATTTTTATTTTAATACACACTGATTTCCTCCCTGCACAAGATTTTGTTCGTGGTGTAGGAATATCCTAAGTGGTAACCTTCTGAGTAACAGTATAAGTTGACATTCCACTGCTTTTAAATATTCAGGCTACCTCTTTTACACTAGACCTTGAAATACAGAATTTGAAGTAACACACCCTCAAAAGGTAATTCTTTCATATTTCATATTTTTTATGTACCATGTCCAAAAAGTATGTTGGAGTTCGTTAAATAAATAAAAAAAAAACAACTCTGTTCAGATATAATTCACACATTCAACACTTCACCCATTTCAATTATAGAGTTCAAGACTACACATTTAGGGATCACTTATATACTTTGCTTGTTTGTTAGTAGAAAAGTTTCCCTTAAGGTGTAGAAGAGAGAAATAGAAGAAATAAAGGGATGAAGGAAAGAAAAGAAGGGAGATAGCAAGCCAATGAGAGGGAGATAATTGGAGGAAGGAAGAATAACGTGAAGGAGCAGGGAAGGGAAAGAGAGAGGGAGGAAAACAAAGAAAGATAAAATGACAAAATTTGGAGGCTCATACCATAATCCTAGCCCTCTGGCAGGCAGAGGTGAGTGGAGCTCTTGAAGGAGGGAATGCTAAGAATGGACTGAGCAAGAGTCAGACACTATCTCTACTAAAAAGTAAAAAATTATCTAGGCATTGTGACAGCCTACAGTCCATGCAACATGGGAGTCTCAGGCAGGAGTATTGCCTGAATCTGCAGATTGACATTGCTATGGTCTAGGATGAGGCCATGAAAGACTAACCTGGGCCACATACAGAAACAATATATCAAAAATGCCCATACACACACACATGCACAGACAAACCAACAAACCAACCAATAAACATTTTCATCACCTAAATAGCCCAGAATTACCTTGATGGTTCAAGCAAAGGAGACACGCTTAAGATCTGTGAAGCTATGACCAAATAGAGGCTATAGCCAGGGATAGTAAGTTAGTAAGCTTCTCGCAAATGGATTTCTTGAGGTAGGTGTCTAACAGGTGCTTGAAATAGCGCCCCTTGGGTGGTGCCTGCTGGTCAGTGGGTGGGGCACACACTCCATATAATGAGGGTGGTGAGTTCAAACCCAGCCCCAGCCAAACTGCAACAAAAAATAATTGGGCATTGTGGTGGGCAGGACTACAACATTTATATGTTGTGTGAGGCCAGGGTGGGTGGATCCCCTGAGCTCACTTGTTGCAGGCAAGGCTCAGCAACAGTGAGACACCCAGAGTCCTGATCTCCCACACAGTTTCTACTGAAATAGAAAAAGTATTCAAGTGTTATGGCCATTGCCTTTAGTTCCAGCTACTCCAGAGGCTGAGGCAGGAGGATCCCTTCATCACAGAGTTGGATGTGGCTGTATGCTAGGCTGAAGCCATGACAACATAGCCAGGGCAACAGAGTGAGAGTCTATCTCATGAAAAAGAAAGAAAGAAAGAGAGAGAGAAAGAGAGAAGGAAAGGAAAGGAAAGAGAAAAGAAGGGAAGGGAAGAGAAGAGAAGGGAAGGGAAGGGAAGGAAAGGGAAGGGAGAAAGAAAGAAAGAAAGAAAGAAAGAAAGAAAGAAAGAAAGAAAGAAAGAAAGAAAGAAAGAAAGAAAGAAAGAAAGAAAGAAAGAAAGAAAGAAAGAAAGAAAGAAAAGATTGTTCTAGGAACAGTTTCCAAGAGCAAAAGCCTGAGTAGAAGTCAGTAGGCAGATGGAATATGGGACTACATAAAGGAAGAGATTTATTTTGGCCCCTGAGGTGGTGTAATAATGAGTCAGGGCAAGTGCATTTGGAGTTGGTTCATTAGGATATTGCCAGTCAATCTGATCGGTAAGGGTTGTCCAGAGATGTCTGATCCCTGGTCTCAGACTGATTGGGGCAAGGGGATATTGGCCCATATTGAAGGAGTACATCAGATCAGGTTGTGGGTATACTGTGGAATTTTCAGTGTGCATACAAGAAGCCTGATTTGAGCCAAGAATTCACTGTGTGGGCAGTATAAAGTAACTACAAGAATCTAGGATTTCAAATGCACAGTTATGTAAAATCCAATGGCTTGACTAATACAGGTTGTAGGAAATCAATTTCCCTATGGGAGAATAACTTCTCTACTTGACATGTAATCTAGGGTTAAAATTTCAACACTAGATCCATGGTAAAAAAAAAAAAAAAAGGTGGTAAGTCCCCTACTGATGATTTTCTCCAGTTATGTATTGAGACAGAGTCTGTTTGTTGCCCTTGGTAAAGTGACCTGGTATCATAGTTCACAGCAAACTTTAAGTGCTGTCATCAAATGAAACTATTCCTTGAGCTGGGACCCCAGGTACCTGCATAACATCTGGCTATTTTTTATTCTTCAGAGATGGGGAACTCACTAGTCCTCAGGCTTATCTACAGTTCAGAAACTCAGACAATCCAACTGACTGGGCCACCCAATGTGCCAAAATGACAGGCATGAAGCAACACTGGTGGCCATCAATCATAGTTTGAAAAATATGTCAACTTCAAGGTCTGGATTGGTAGATTAAACTTGTAATCCTAACAATCTGGGTGGCAGAAGCAGTTGTTTCTACGTAACTGGACACTGTGAGGGAGCATCTGGACTCCCTGATGATCAGGAAGCTGAAGCAATAGGATCTCTTGAGTACAGGAGTTTAAGATTGATTGTGGTTATCTATGATGATGTCAGGAACACTCTACCCAAGGGGAAGGAGAATCAAACTCTGTCTCAAGGAAAAAGAAAATGACATATTTAGTAGGATGGAACAATGTGCCTATCATTTCAATTCATGGTAACCTGTGTATGAGCAGGGATATAGGGTTGAAGGTGTCTCAGGTACTCTCATGACCAGGGTACATCTTATGCTGTGAGCCTTTTGGGAACCTCAAGTTTTGGAAAGCATCATCAAGTAGCTTCATTGAAATAAGTAGTTAACCCTTTAAAGTATATAATTCTGTATTTATTATTACAATCACACAATGTTACAGCTATTATCACAATTTAATTTTAGAACTTTGTCTTCTCACCCCACACAAAGAACTTCAATACCTACTAGCAGTCACTTTCATCTTCCTGACCACCCTTCCCCACCTGGCCCTACTCCTAGCAGACAATTGGCCTTGCCTTGATGTTTTCTTCTGAGTTCAGTCATGCTCTTTGTGGTCTTTTTCAAGTGGCCTTTTTTTCTTTATCATAATGATTTTAAGGCTCATTCCTACTGTAACACAGATATGCACCTCATTCCTTTTGATTGTTGAAAAATATTACATCATATGAATATAGCACATTGTATGTATCCGATCATCTGTATATCCCATTAGTAGTCCTGAAGATTTTAACTTCTCATCTAATATTTTGAAAAAATTTTATCAACCAGATATGTTGCCTCTGTCAAAGGCCTTTTCTGTGTCTCTTTAGGTGACCAAGAGTTTTTTCTTATTGATTCTATTACTGTAGGGTGTTCTATTGGTTGATTTTCCAATATTGAGCTAGACTGGCAATCCTACTAATCAACCCCTTTTAGGATACATGTATAATTTGTTTTTATACTACTGGAATTTTCCTGCACCTGTACAGTATATCTCCTATAGTTTGGATACTGCTTTTCCCCTTTGCCCCAGAAGAATATATTGGTACCATCATGGCTCAAGGAAATGCAAGTTACTAAACTCACTTTATTCTTGACTTTATTCTTCTCAGCAGCTGAGAGTACAGACACATGTCACCACTACCAGAAAAGTTTTGCACTTATTTATTGGACAAATGGGGTCTTACTATGGTGCTCATTCTTGTCTGATACCTTTTAGCTTCCAATGATCTTTTCCCCTCAGCCTCTGAAATTGACGGGATTGTAGGTGTGAGCTATTGTCCTTATCCATGACAACAACTCTATTCAGATATAATTCACACACTGCACCCTTCACCCACTTTAAGTATAGAGGTCAAGTCTACATGCAGCGATCACTTGTATAGTTTTTTGTTACTAGAGAGGTTTCCCTTAAGGTGTAGAGTGGAGTGGAGAGGAAAGAAAGGAATGAAGGAAAGAAAATAATGGATAGAGGGTGGTGCCTGTGGCTCAAAGAAGTAGAGCACTGGCCACATATGCCAGAGGTGGCAGGTTCAACTCCAGCCCCAGCCAAAAACTGCAAAAAAAATGTAAACAAATAGAAAATAATGGCGGGAGCAAGGAAATGAGAGAGAGAATTGGGAGAATGAAGGGAAAAGTGAGGGAGGGTTGAAAGGAGGGAGAGAGGGAAATAAAGAAATAGACAATGACTGGGGGAGGGGCAAGATGGCCAACTGGAGTCAACCTCCGACAGAAGCTCCCATCCAGAAGGAAGGATAATGTCCAGAAGGTACCCCATTAAGCTGAAGATTGGGAGCCGAGCTGAGAGAGAAGAGTAATATCTGCAGGTCACCTCTGCTGAGGCAGGCTGCAACTCCGAGAAAGCCACCTTCTATAGGTTTTCTATGGGTAAGCAGTGAACTGAGGACCTATTGTCTCATCCCATGTGTAGGAGCTATAGGAAGTGGGTTCTACTTCCCTGGAGGAATCCTGAAGACACTCCAAACATTCTCTTCCAGGCAGAAAAATTGAACTAACATTTTCACTGCCATTCTGAACTTCCAGTCCACCCCTCCTCCCTTGCCTACATAGATTGTGAGAGGAAGCTCAAGAGCATCGTCCCCCACACCTGCTGGACCAAGCACCCTGCTGCCACCCACCTGTGACTGCCAGAGCTGTTCCCTGAGCTGTGCTCCTCACACCCAGGCCCCCCACCCAGCCCAGCTGCCCGCCCGTGACTGCCAGAGCCGGCACTCCATGGGCTGTGCTACCCATGCCGCCCCCCCACGTGGCCATCCCCTCTGTGACTGCCAGAGCCTGTGCTCCTGGCACCCAGCCAGCCCATTTGTGACTGCCAGAGCCAGTGTGCCCCAAGCTGCTCTCTGTGACCTGCCACTTGCCTGTGATTCCTAGAGCCACCCCCTCCCAACCGGCCAACCAATCTGTGACCACCAGAGCTGGTGTGACCCTGGCTGCACCACCTGCCACCAGCTGGCCCACCTGTGACTGCCAGAGCAGGCACTCCTCCTGTTGCACTCTCCACTTTTGGCCCCCCTTCCCCAGATGACTGGCCCACCTGTGACTAACAGAGCCAGCACTCCCCACCCCAGCTCCCTGCCTCCCCGCACCCTCCCAGCCTCTGTGCCAAGTCCCTGCTGGACCAGACTCATGAGCTAAGTGCTCTCCTTAATGAAGTCATTGGGCACTGGGGACTGCCATAATTGCTGCAGCCTCCCCAGCCCTGCTGCTGGATCCATGTGCCTGCACTCCTGGAGTTGCTCCTACAGCCAGAACTCCCTGGCTGTGGCAGTTGCCATGGGAGCTGCACAGGGTCAGTTCCCACAAAGATCCAGCTTTAATAGAGCAAGCCCACTGGGGTCTAATTTTGAAAAGAACCCCCCCAACTTTATGGTCTCCCAGAGGAAACCAGAACACACTCTATAGGGATACCAGTGCTGCACAGTGGCAGGGGTAAAGGAGCAGTGGCTGTGGGAGAAAAATATTTGCTGACTTGCTACCCTCAGGTTTAGACTGAGACCAAGTGGGAAACTAGCCAGTACCTACAGAGTACCTGAGGCAGGCAGGCCTCAGCTCCCCCAACTGACTAGAAGCAGAGGGTAGTGGCCAGGCTGCAGGAGCATTGACCTTCTGTTGACTCTGACAGGTGCAAACTCCCAGTACACCTGTTCATTGGAGGAGCAGGACTTCAGCCACCAGTGACTGGACATGAAAGAGGAGAAAAGTGGAGAAAGAGACTCAGATCCCAGTCCAACTCTGCTACCAGGTGAGCATTTTTGACTTCACAGAGCATTGGAGCAAGCCAAATTTGAGCAGGTGTTAGACCCCTAACTTCTAGTTGCTGGAGACCTTTTGAACTCTCCCACTTAAGAGTTCATACAGACTGCATCTATTGGTTTGGAACTCCTAACCTGGGCCAATTTCCCAAAGCTCCAGCTGGTTGATATCTTGGTTGTGTAGAAACAAGAAGGGTTGATTTTCCTCCTCCAATTGATATCCACAGTGGGTGGGCTGGCTTAATTGCTTCTATCTCTCCACAGTTAAGGCTCCACCAGAGTCACTTATCCACTAGAATAGGACAAGAACCAGCTGAACACAAGACAGAGCCCCCTAACTCCACCACACCAAGCAGGTTTCCTCAGCCTCAGACTAATATTATATGGGACTTTTGCAAAACTGTAGGGAAAAAGCTGCAGCTACAAGTCCCATAGCCTTACAAAGGGCTTGTTAACCACAACCCTAGGAACTTTGAATCCAATTTCACCTTATCTGCCCATCTAGCAAATGGTGAAAAACAAACATAGGGTGGAATCTGCAGAAAAAACTCTGGCAACATGAATAATCAGAGTGATCATAATCAATAAATTATCAATAACTTTTGATCACTTTCCTCAAGGAATGATATAATAGATACAGTACAAGATCCCATTCATAAGCAAATGGCTGAGATGTCCAAAATTGAGTTCAGAGTCTGGATAGCAAAGAAGATCAACAGAATGGAGGAAAGGAGGGAATTAGAATTTCAAGGAATTATTCAAATGATATCTCAAGAATTCAACAATTTCAAGGACAAAATGACCAAAGATTTTGACACATTGAGGCAAGAACTTGCAGCCCTCAAAGATACAAGAAATACAATAGAATCCCTCAGTAGAAGAAAGGAACAGGGAGAAGAAAGGATCTGTAATATTGAAGACAAAGCTTTTGAATGTTCCCTAATGCTCAATGAGGAAAAAAAAATAAGTGGAAAATAAAAACAGAGCCGTCTCTCAGAACCTCTGGGTAATTCAAAGAGATCTAATAATCACCTTATAGGAATACCTGAAGGTGATGAGGTTGCTGTGAAGGATACAGAAACTTTACTTCATGAAATAAACAAAGAGAATTTTCCTGACATGCCAAAAGATTCCGAAATCCAGATAGCAGAGAGCTTCAGAACACTGGCATAACTCAACCCTAATAAAAATTCTGATAGATACGTTATAATTAACTCCATCAAAGTTAATATGAAGGAGAAAATTCTGCAAGCTTAAGATGTAAAAATACCATGACCTACAAGGGGAAGAACATTAGAATAAATTCAGATCTCTCTGCTGAAGCTTTTCAAGATAGAAGAGGGTAGTCATCAAAATTTAATCTCCTTAAACAAAATAACACTCAACCCAGGATCCTGTATCCATTTAAACTGAGTTTCATCAATGATGAAGAAATTAAATACTTTAATGACATTCATATGTTGAAGAAATTTGCCATAACTAAACCAGTTCTGCAGGATATTCTCAGACCTAACCTTCATAATGAACAACACAATCCTGCACCACCAAAGTAAACTCACTCAGAAACTTTTGATCAAATTCAAACTTCAACAGTGGTGAAAGTATTAAAAATGACCACTGGACTTTTGAAAAACTCAATACCCAAAATACTATATGGCTTTTCAATACTCTCAATTAATGTGAATGGCTTAAATTGTCCTCTAAAGAGATGCAGTTTGCGTGACTGGATACAAAAACTCAGGCCAGACATCTGCTGCATTCAAGAATCTAACCTCACCTTAAAAGATAAACGTAAACTCAGAGTGAAGGGATGGTCAACTATAATTCGGGTAAATGGAAACCAGAAAAAAGCAGATGTTGCAATTTTATTCGCGGATATATTAGGCTTTAAATCAACCAATGTTATGGAGGGAAAAGGATGACCATTTCTCTTTTGTTAAGGGCAACAATAAACATGAATAGATTTCAATCGTCAACATTTATGCCCCCAACCAGTATGTGCCTCAATTCAGAAGACAGACTCTAACTTACATGACTAACTTGATTTCCTCCAGCACCATAATTGTTGGAGATTTTAACACTCTTTTGGCAGTGGTGGATAAATCCTCAAAAAAAAAAGCTAAGCAAAGAAATTTTAGACTTAAACCGAACCACCCAACATTTGCATCTAACCGACATCTACAGAATATTTCACCCTAACAAAACAGAATACACATTCTTCTCTTCAGCCCATGGAACATACTCCAAAATTGATCACAACTTAGCTCATAAGTCTAACTTCAGCAAATTTAAAAGAATGGAAATCATTCCTTGTATTTTATCGGACCATGATGGAATAAAAGTTCAGAAACAATAAGAATCTGCATACAAATACAAAAACATATAAACTAAATAACCTCATGCTGAATCATAGATGGGTCTTCAATGAGATTAAGAAGGAAATTACCAGAATTTGGAGGAAAATTATAATAAAGACACAAACTATTAAAACCTCTGGGATACTGCAAAGGCAGTCCTAAAAGGGAAATTTATGCTGTTGCTAGCCTTCCTCAAGAGAACAGAAAGAGAGGGACTCAATAACTTAATGGGACAGCTTAAGCAACTGGAAAAGGAAGAACATTCAAACTCTAAATTTAGAAAAAGAAAAGAAAAAACTAAAATTGGAGCAGAACTAAATGAAATTGAAAACAAAAGAATCATACAACAGATCAACCAATCAAAGGGTTGGTTTTTTCAAAAGGTCAATAAAATAGGTAAACCTTTGGCTAACCTAACCAGAAGTAGGAGAGTAAAATCCCTAATTTCATCAATCAGAAATGACAAAGGCCAAATAATAACAGACTCCTCAGAAATTCAACAAATCCTTGAGGAATGTTACATAAAACTCTATTCTCAGAAGCATGAAAATCTGAGGGAAATAGATCAATACTTGGAATCATGCCACCCTTTTAGACTTAGTCAGAAAGAAGTGGAAATGTTGAAAAAACCTACAACAAGTACTGAGATAGCGTCAATTATAAGAAATCTCCACCCAACCCCCCCTCCAAAAAAAAGCCCAGAACCAGACGGCTTCACATCAGAATTCTACCAGACCTTTAAAAAGGAACTAGTAGCTATATTGCATAACCTTTTCCAAAACATAGAAAAAGAAGAAATACTTTCCAACACATTCTATGAAACAAATATCACCCTGATATACAAACCAGGAAAAGACCCAACAAGAAAAGAAAATTACAGACCAATATCTCTAATAAATACTGATGCAAAAATATTCAATAAGATCCTAGAAAACAGAATCCAACAACACATCAAACAAACTATTCATCATGACTAAGTGCGTTTCATCCCAGGGTCCCAAGGATGGTTCAATATACGTAAATCCATAAATATAATACATCACATAAACATATTAAAAAATAAAGACCATATAATTTTATCAATTGATGCAGAAAAAAAAAACTTTTGACAATATCCAGAACCCTTTCTTGATCAGTACGCTTAAGAAAATAGGTACAGAAGGAACAATTCTTAAACTGATAGAGGCCATCTATAACAAACCCATAGTCAATATTTTATTAAATGGAGTGAAATTGAAATAATTTCCACTCAGATCAGGAACCAGGCAAGGTTGCCCACTGACTCCACTACTTTTGAACGTGGCAATGGAAGTCTTAGCCGTTGCAATCAGGCAATAGAAGACAATCAAGGGGATCTAAATAGTACCAGAGGAGATCAAACTATCGCTCTTCACAAACAATGTGATTATGTATCTGGAAAACCCTAAGGAATCAACTGCAAAACTCCTAGAAGTGATCAATAAATACAGCAACATCTTGGGCTACAAAATTAACACTCACAAGTCTGTAACCTTTCTATATACCAACAATAGTGAAGGGGAAAAAACAATGAAGGACTCTATTCCCTTTAGAGTAGGGACAAAGAAGCTGAAGTATCTGGGAGTCTATCAAAGAACGTGAAAGATCTCTATAAAAAGAACTATGAAACACTGAGAAAAGAAAAAGCTGAAGATGCTAACAAATGGTAAAATATATCATGTTCATGCCTGGGAAAAATCAACATTGTTAAAATGTCTATACTATTGAAAGCAATGAACAAATTTAATGTGATCTCTATTAAAGCACCGCTGTCATAATTTAAAGACCTGGAAAAATTAGTACTTTGTTTTATATGGAAACAGAAAAAAACTCAAATAGCCAAGACATTACTCAGAAATAAAATCAAATCAGGAAGAACCACACTTCCAGACTTCAGACTATACTATAAAGTGATAGTGATCAAACAGCATGGTATTGGCACAAAAATAGAGAGGTAGATGTATGGAACAGAATTGAAGACCAAGAGGTGAAACCAGACACTTATCTTCACTTGATTTTTGATAAGCCTATTAAAAATATGAATTGGGGAATAGATTCCCTATTCAACAAATGGTGCTGGGTAATTGGCTAGCGACCTGTAGAAAACTGAAATTGGACCTACACCTTTATCCTCTAACAAAAATTGACTGTCACTCATTAAAGGATATAAACTTAAAAAATGAAACAATAAAAATTCTTGGAGAGAGTGCAGGGGAAATGCTTGAAAAAATTGGCCTGGGAGAATACTTGATGAGGAGGACATCCCAGACAATTGAAGCAACATCAAAAATACATTACTTGGATCTGATCAAATTAAAAAGCTTCTGCACTTCCAAGAACACACTAAGTCAAGCAAATAGATAGCTCTTGGAATGGGAGAGGATTTTTATGAGTTATATTTCTGACAAAGGTCTAATAACCAGAATCCACAGAGAACTCAAACTAATTACTAAAAAAACAAACAAACAAAAAAAAAAACAAGTGATCCCATTTCATTGTGGGCAAGAGACAAGAACAGAAACTTCTCTGATAGGCCCATGGTCTATTATAGATACATGAAAAAATGCGCATCATGATTAATCATCAGAGATAACATCTAACTCCAGTAAGAGTAGCCCACATCACAAAATCCCAAATCCACAGATGTTGGTGTGGATGTGGAGAAAAGGGAACACTTCTGCACTGCTGGTGGGAATGCAAGCTAGTACGTTTCTTTTTGAAGGAAGTTTGTAGAACACTCAGGGATCTAAATATAGATCTGCCATTTGATCCTGAAAGTCCTCTTCTAGGCCTATATCCAAAGGACCAAAATACATTTGGGAATAAAGATATTGGCACCAGATTGTTTATTGCAGCTCAATTCATAATTGCCAAGTCATGGAAGAAGCCCAAGTGCCCACTGAGTCATGAATGGATTAATAAATTATGGTATATTTATGTCATGGAATACTATGCAGCATTAAAAAATGAAGACTTTACCTCTTTTATGTTTATATGGATGGAACTGCAAAATATTCTTCTTAGTAAAGTATCTCAGGAATGGAAAAAAAAATTTCCAATGTACTCAGTACTACTGTGAAATCAATTTACAATTACTCACACATGCATGTGAAAAATGAAACACAACTATAGCCTAGGATGAATGAGGGAAGGGGAGGAAGAGGGGAAGAAAGGGTATTGGGTCAATAGAGGGAGGGTTGGTAGGGGGACCACACCTATGAAGAATATTGCAAATACAAGTTGGATCTATAAGGTGTAGAACACAAATGTCTTACTCCTGTAATTGGGTAAATGAGGTGAAGGCTATATTGATTAGTAGGATGTAATCATTCCAATTTGTACAAATAATCAACACATTGAATCCCATAATGGCATAAATGTACTTATGATATATCTATGAATGACTGAATTAAAAAAAGATAAAAAAGTAATTAGCCTAGTGCTTAATAAAAACCTTGTAGTTTTAATTGTTATCAAAAAAAAAAGAAAAAGAAAAAGAAAAGAAAATGACCAAACTTTATGGCTCACAACTATATTCCTAGTCCTCTGGCAGGCTGAGATGAGTGGAGTTGTTGAATGAGGTGGTGCTGTGAACAGAAAGAGCAAGTGTTAGACCCTGTTGCTACTATAAAGTGAAAAATTATTTAAGCATGTTGGTAGGCATCAGTAGTCCTAGCCACATGGGAGTCTCAGGCAGGAGAATTGCCAGAATCCTGGAGTTTGAGGTTTCTGTGATCTAAGCTGAGGACATAAAAGACTAGCCTGGGCCATATATGAAAACCTTATCTCAAAAATACCCATACACACACATGCACATACAAACCAACAAATCAACCACCAAATATTTTTATCATCTAAAAAGACCAGAATTTCCTTGATGGTTCACGCAAAGTAGACATGCTTAAATTCTGCGAAACTTTGAACAAACTGTGTGTGTAGGCAGGCATAGTAAATGCCTAAGTAAGCCATATTAAGCTTCTCTCAAATGGAAGTTTTGGGGTAGCTTTCAAACAGGTCCTTGAAGTACTGCCCTACAGATGTTGCCTGGTGATCAGTGGGTAGGGTACCAGCCTGAGGCTGGTGAGTTTGAACCTGGATCCACCAAAATGTAATAAAAAATAGCCATGTATTGTGGCAGGTGCCAGTAGTTCTAGCTACTCACAAGGCTGAGGCAAAAGATTCATCTAAGCCCAGGGCTGCAGGTTGCAGTGAACTGTGATACCAGAGCACTGCACTGAGTTTCAAATGAAACTCTGTCTCAAAGAAAAAACAAAAAACAAATAGCATCTTACTTAAGTTACTCCATGCAGTTTTATAGACTGTGATGCAGCTTGAGTCACACGGCTATAGAAAATCTCAACTTTTGTGTCAGCCTAGTGCTGGGAATATCAACCATGAGTAGAATCAATAAGGCGCAAATGGGAGATCACTTCTCTGTCTTTGGATGGAGGGATAAAATGTGTCCTACTTCAAACCCTTGGGGGATACCAGCTGAAGTGAGCATAAAAGGACACTTAGTATCTTTGACCAGAAGCTTGGAACCCAGGACGTTAAATAATGAAGTCACTACATGGTCACTGTGGATGACATCACAATGGATGTGACCCTGGGTTACCATCTTTAAGCTTAACTTTATTCCTGCTAAGAATGTGTAGTGGATCTCCAGTTTGTCTTTGGGTTCAAACTGTTACAAAAGAGTGGGGTTCTTTTCTACACACTCAATTCTTGCTTCCTAAAGTTTGTTTGTAACTATGGCCAAGGGATTCAACAACCCTTACTTTGCATTTCATGTCATGGATTTGTAAGCAAATGGAAGAAGGTGGTTTATACCTAGTGGTCTCCTGGGATGTTATAGACCAGAACCAGGGCCCAAAGATGAGACAGTGATTGGACAGACCTAACAGGTATGTCACATAATTCTCAGTTCTACATTGATGTTTTACTTCTTTCTTTAGAATAGGCTTGTTTTGGACAGTAGATACCTCATTGAAGGTCCTCTTTCCAAATCTGGTTAGGCAATGTGTCCAGCAGTGTACTCCATAGCTCCAGTTATTTACAATGATGATGGGGAACATCAGCCTATCTGGAAAGTTCCAACAGTTCTGACCTCCGTGCCAGTTGTGTCCAGTCTATTGTCCTCTTGGTCCCATAGGAAGTAGAAGAGTTATGTCAGGCCACACACTAAATATACAGTCACTAATGAAACCTGATAAGCAAAGAGATCTATGCATAGTTGTGGTGATATCTGCCAGAACAGTTATGCAAAACAGTCCTGACATATTCCCTATGTGTCACCAGGACCTGAGGATTGACCACTCCTCATGCCCTTGATATGATAATTTCTTAAGTATGGCTCAATTACTAGTGCCATTGATGACTACAATATTTATATGTTGAGGGAGGCTAAGGTGGGCTGATCACTTGAGCTCACATGTTGGAGACAAGGCTGAGCAATAGCAAGACACCATCAGCCCCAATCTACCACCCACTTTTTAGTGATATAGGAAAGGTTGTCAATCACTGTGGTCCTTGCCTTTAGTTCTAGCTACTCCAGAGGCTGAGACAGGAGAATCCCTCCAACCCTAGAGTTGGATGAGTCTTTGTACATGACAATCTAGACTGGGAACAGAGTGAAAGTCTGTCTCATGAAAAATAGAGAAAGAAAAAGGGAGAAAGAAAGAAAGAAAGAAAGAAAGAAAGAAAGAAAGAAAGAAAGAAAGAAAGAAAGAAAGAAAGAAAGAAAGAAAGAAAGAAAGAAAGAAAGAAAGAAAGAAAGAAAGAATGAAAGTATGAACGAA
>CAUYQV010186303.1:0-25739 GCA_963574575.1 Galagoides demidoff
AAAACTATAACTGAGAAAATGACATGAAGGCTGTGTTGATCAGTTTGATGGAAGTATTTCGGATTGCATGTGAAAACCCCACACTGTACCCCAGAAGTGTATTAATGTACATAGTTACCATTCAATAAAAAAAAAAAATTAGTTGTTCTGTACATAGCAATATAATGATGGGGGGGGACATAATTATAATTAGGTGTCTGTTTCAATTCCTCTTTCCAACATATCAGTACTGAATGTTGTTTGATTTTAGCAAAATATAAGGTCATTGACTACTTAAAAAGATGTAGAAGATTGCTTCTCTGAATGTTTCGTATGTTAATATCTAAAAAATGGAAAAGATCTCAATCTCAATCACATACTAGCCAGTAGGACAATTTATAAAATTCACAACCAAAAATAAACAGATAAACAAACAAATAGAATCTGTGGTCTTGATAACATAAAAAAATTCAGTAATCTGAAAGGCAGAAAAATATGTTTAACTCATACATTAAAAACTTAACAATGCTATGGAAACTTACTAAATTTTTCAGTGTGTACGTTTATTAATTCTAGACTACCATTAATTAGCTGATCACCTAACAGCAAATTTCTTTTTTAAATTGTTCTGCTCAGGCACAGTGGGTAATTTAAGCATTTAAGTATTTCTTAAATAAAATATTATCATTATTATTACCTATAAAACCTTTTTATAGATATATAACATTTGTACCTATATTGAGGGTTCATGGATACTCTGATACTGTATGCATGTATAATGATCACATCAGGGTAACTGGGATCACCCTCAAACATTTGTCTTTTCTTTGTGTTGAGAATATTAAAATCTTTTGCAGCTATTTTGAAATATATGATAAATTATTTTAACTATAATTTCCCTACTATCCTACTGAATATAAAATTATAGTTAGATAGAAGGAATACATATAAGGTCTTAAACACATTAAAATTTTTACCAGAGAATGTCACCCACCAGAAAGTTAAATCACTTTAAAAAGCAGAAATATTATAAACATAATAAGCAGAAGTGCCTTCCACTATGTGCCTGGTTAAATAACAAATAATCTAATTTTATCTTTTGCTAATTCTATCTATAGACGGGTTTTTTAATATAAATGTTTCTTCTCAGGATTCTAATCTTTATTTCTTGATTAGAAAAACTGACATACAACTTCTGGGGGTTTTTATTTATATTGTTTACATAAAAGAAAAAATAATAATAACTTCATGTTGATTCAAAATAAGGACGAATTCAAAAGAATGTCATAATTCTTAATTATATTTCATATTATCTTCTACCTCTGGCATCTGATCAAAGGTCCTTAAATGAATATACAATCATGACTAAAAACAGGTCATTTAGTAATAGGTTCAAAGAACCAGAATGGCTAGGGATACGACTCAGTCATAATCATCAGAAATTCATTACAGCAATAACCTAAACATTAAAAAGAAAACAAATCAAAAGCACTGATATTATACATGTCCCTAAACTACAACACTCTCTGGCCATAAGTTAAATCTGAACAAAACAAATGGAAATATAGCTGAAAACCATGCTAAATGATTACATGTTCACAACTACCTGCAATGCTAAATCTCTTTTTTTTCTCAGAAATCATCACATTTTTCACACTTCCTCCCCTTAAAATAAAAGTACTCCAACTACATTCTTTGGCCCAAATATTGAGTTACAATTAAAGGATAACTGTGGGCCTGGCGCCTGTGGTTCAAGTAGCTAAGGCGCCAGCCACATACACCTGGGGTGGCGGGTTCGAATCCAGCCCAGGCCTGCCAAACAACAGTGGTGGCTGCAACCAAAAAATGGCCAGGCATTGTGGCAGGCACCTGTGGTCCCAGCTACTTGAGAGGCAGAGGCAGGAGACTTGCTTGAACCCAGGAGCTGGAGGTTGCTGTGAGCTGTGATGCCACAACATTCTACCCAGGGGGACAGCTTGAGGCTCTGTCTCAAAAAAAAAAAAAAAAGGATAACTGTGGCATCCTTTTTTAAAATATAGTTCAAGTATACCACAGAAGCACATACAAAAATGGCCATAAAAACATCAGTTTTTAATCAAGGAAAGTTATCTGTAGCATCTTTTATGTTGATTAAAATATTTAGCATTTAAAATTAATGAAGTACCCAGTATGCTACCATGTAATACAGCTTTGCTTTCAGGAAATAATATTTTACAGTCACAAATTTACAGTTATTCAAAATTGCTGCTAACAAATCTTACTGTTCTTACACTTTGCTTTGTTGCTTTTTGCATATAATAAAAAGCACAGAATGTTAATTAATAAAATACAGAAGTCACAGATTTTATTTTGTAGACCAGTGGTTCTCAACTGGTCTAATGCCGCGACCCTTTTATACAGTTCCTCATGTTGTGGTGACCCACAACCATGAATTATTTTCATTGCTACTTCATAACTGTAAGTTTGCTAGTGTTATGAATCATAATGTAAATATCTGACATGCAGGATGGTCTTAGGCGACCCCTGTGAAAGGGTCGTTTGACCCCCAATGGCTGCAACCCACAGGTTGAGAACCACTGCTATAGACCAATAATATATCAACTCATGGACTGCACACAGTATTTCTGAGATCAAGATAAGTAGCTTCATACTAGGAATTTCGGACTTTACTATTCTCTAACTTTTTACTATTCTTACATGCCATAAATTGATTGCAATATGTAATTTTCCTTTTTTATTGTTAGTTAAATGTCTCCCAGTCCCCAGAATTCCAGAACTTCTGATGATATTCTCAAAATGTGGAGTTTCTCAATTTCCCTTTAGCTGATTAAATATCCCAATCACAACTAGTAAATATAACTAGTATTTTATAAAAGTTCATCTTACCATCTCAATTTCTTAAATATTGGAAAATATTATCAACGATGTCAAAAGTTTTCTAATTGTAATTAAAGTTTTGTGTATGTGTGTCTATATGAAGTGTGAAGTCAGGCACATTTTCAATACGGTCTATATTGTGTTTCACAAATTTCTTAAGCCTTTACTCTATTCTAGTTTGCCTCTATCTCATCTCTCTTCCTCACACCATAACTCCCCTATAAAATAACACTGCACATTAAATGTGTACAGTAAACCCATTCCCACACACAAATTTCTTCTTGACTATACACTACCCTTGGCATCCTCCTGGCTAGTCCCAGTTTATCACCTTTCTTTTGTGAAGTTTTTAATTTAATTAACATAAGGCTAGCAATCTTCAATGAGAGGTCATCTAAACATAAACTTTCATAACTCTTTTGTTTACCATTCTGTAGTTGCTTACACATAATTTTCTTGGCTATCTACTTCAAATATCCTTATTTCTCAACTGAAAATGTTACCTTCATAGTTATAAATTATAATATTGATACAGGACAGGTGGTGCCCCAGCCAGCTCCGTGGAACTGGGGAGTGAGGGGTGGGAGAGGTGCAGACCAGCTGTCTCCACCTTGGCGGTGTTGGTGGGGTGGCAGCAAGCAGAGGAACCAGAGGCTCCAGTAGCTCAAGGGGCCAGACAACTGCTGGGGAGACACCAGCGCCTTAAGTTTCCCTCCCCTTGCACTTACAGATGAACAGGGAACCCCCATTTCCTAGGCCTGGTCAATTTCATGTAAGTTTCCTAGGCCTGGGAATGAAAGGAATTGTAGCCATTCATTTGCCACCCAGGTAGGACCCAAACATGATCCAGACACACTAAATGTAATTACAGAAGGTCCTATGTAACTACAGAGGGTCCCAGACATGCTAAATGTAACCACAGAGGGTCCCAGGCATACCAAATGTAACTACAGAGGGCCCCATGTGACTATATATACCCCTGGACAAAGAGCCTGGAGACAGACAGAGACAGAGAGAGCTTTTCTCTCCGTACTTCGGTTCTCTCTCTCTACTGGGAGCTTTGGTGTTTTTGTATTCTTTTTCGTAAATAAATCCTATCTTAACAGTGATCTGTGGTCCGAGGATTCATTCTTCAAATCACCAAGACCAAGAACCTACTGAAGAGGAAACTCTGGCAATTTCAATATTGGCAATTTATTATTATCACTTATTGTTATTATAAGTGATAATATCAGTAATATTATTAACATCATTACTAGCTCCCACAAGGATACAGAAGTATTTCATGCCTCATGGAGCACAATAATTACTCCTTTTTCAGATCAGTGTATCTTATATTTTAATGAAGATATTTGATAAACCTTTTATTATATAGCTATACTATAATGGCCTTACAAAGGCAAACCTGGTGATATGATTAGCTCAGTCTATTAAAGAACCTTATTGAGTTTCAAATGCTGAGTCTGTCCTTAAGAAGTCAAAACACAATTTCAAGAACTAGTCAAACATCTAAAATATTCTTCTAAAAGTAGACCTACAGGTTCGGCGCCTGTGGCTCAAGTGGCTAAGGTGCCAGCCACATATACCTAAGGTGGCAGGTTCAGATCCAGCCTGGGCCCGCCAAACAATGATGGCTGCAACCAAAAAATAGCCAGGTGTTGTGGTGGGCACCTGTGGTCCCAGCTACTTGGGACGCTGAGGCAGGAGACTCGCTTAAGCTCAGGAGTTGGAGGTTGCTGTGAGCTGTGATGCCACAGCATGCTACCCAGGGGGATAGCTTGAGGCTCTGTCTCAAAAAATAAATAAATAAAAGTAGACCTACCATTTGCTCCTGCAATTCCTCTACTAGGTATATACCCAGATGATCAAAAATTATTTTACAACAAAGACATTTGCACTAGAATGTTTATTGCAGCCCAATTCATAATAGCGAAGACATGGAAACAGCCCAAGTGCCCATGAACCCATGAATGGATCAACAAATTGTGGTATATGTACACCATGGAAAAATATGCAGCCATAAAAAAGCTGGAGACTTCACATCTTTTATGTTTACCTGGATGGAGCTGGAACATATTCTTAGTAAAGTATCTCAAGAATGGAAAAAAAAGTATCCAATGTACTCAATACTACTATGAAATCAATATATAACCACCTACACACTGATAGGAATGGTAAAACATAACTAGAGTCAAGAATTTAGAAGGGAAGAGGATATAGAGGGAAAGGGAAGGGGGATATGGAAGGAGGGAGGGTATTTGGGGGACCTCACCTAATGTTCATGATGCAATGGTTCATTTCAAAACTATTAAGAAATGAGTTTAATTGTGATGGATGTGTTACTTAGTTCAATGTAAACATTTCACATTGTATATGGAAGCAGTACCTGACCCCATAAATGCATCAATGTACAAAGTTATGATTTACTAAAAAATAACTTAAAAATAAAATAAAATATTCTTCTAGGCCAGGCACAGTGGCTCACAGTTATAATCCTAGCACTCTGGAAGGCCGAGGTGGATTGCTTGAGCTCAGAAGTTTGAGACCAGCCTGAACAAGAGTGAGACTCCCAAGAGTAAGCCAGACTTTGTGATAGGCGCCTGTAGTCCCATCTTGCCTCAGGATGATACCGGAATTTTGTCTTCAGTAGGTTCTTGATCTGGGTGATTAGAAGAATGAATCTGCAGACCACAGATCAGTGGTAAGACAGGATTTATTTACAGAAAAGAATACAAAAACACCAACGCTTCCTGCAAGAGAAAAGCTGGCTCTCTCTCTGTCTCTGTCTGTCTCATACTGGGCTCCTAGTGGTATATATAGTATATATTATATAGTTGTAAAAGGTCCTCCTTACTTACATTTAGCAGGGCTCGGTAGCTACATTTAGTGTGTTTGGGATCCTCTATAGTTACATTTAGCTTGTCTGGGACAGCCTGTCTGGGATATGTCTGGATGTGTCTGGGAAGGAATGAATGGCTACATTCCTTTTCACTCCCAGGCCTAGGAAACTTACATGAAATTGACCAGACCTAGGAAATAGGGGTTCCTTGTTCAGCCTAAGTGCAACTGAGGGACACCTAAGGTGCTGGTGTCTCCCTTGAAGTTGTCTGGCCCCCTGGCTACTGGAGCCTCCTGCATGACACCCCTGCCTACCCTCCAGCCAGCTAATTCCTCTGATCACTGCCACTGCACCAACACCACCACGCTGAGGCAGCCTGTCCACACCCTGCAGCCCCATGAGCTGGCTGGGATGCCACTTGTCCTGTATCAAGGAGGCTGAGGCAAGAGGATCACTTAAGCACAGGAGTTTGAGGTTCCTGTGAACTCTACCAAGGGTGACAGAGTGAGACTATTCTAAATAAATAAATAAATATTTTTCTACATAATTTTTCCAACTATCAAGAACCCCTGAGTATATTCCTGACTTAACTAGATCATCATGTAAATAGCCTCGTAAACTAAAGCAGGAAGAAACATCCTGGGTAGTGATCATAATAAGACTCAAATACCTCTATGAATTCTGATTTCTGGTAAAAACTTTGAGATACCAAATTATTTCCAACTCTCTAATATCCTGTCTTCAGAAACCAACTGTCCTGAGATTCATCTGGAAAACTACCTGGATACCAGCTGGAAATTATTAAACTTTCCATCTGCTAGATATTCTCGAAAAAGACATCCTACCTCTTTCTGTGCCCAGTCTTCAAAAGACGTCAAGGATTGCTCTCATACTATTCAAGTCCTATGACCAAGGCCTAGGTGAAAGGATAACTTACACAGAAGAAAGCTATTCACTAGGAACAATAATCACTTCTCTGCAACCAAGAATTTAGTCAGATTTCTCATTCATCCCTTTGAGAATTTTTGCCAAAAGCAAAAACCTCACTTCTCTATATCTGTTCTTTCTCAAGACTTGAAACATTCTAAAATGAAGGGGTTGTACTCTAGTAAACTGAGAAAGCAAGGTTAAGGCCCTTGTTTTTCAACTATGATTAGACAAATGCTTTAGTCCAGAGATTGAATGAACCTAGTTGTGAAACCTAATCCTCATGAGCAAACTAGCCTGTTTAGCAATACAGTAAGTGTACCCTCTTCTGATTTTCCATACGGAACGCCAATTAAAAAAATGAGAATTCTCAGCTAAATAGCAGCTTTTTCTTTCAAAGAAAAAAACAAAGCCCCTCTCACAGTGCTTACATTTGTGATACATCTGTAAAAAGTGATTTTTTAGCATCAGAAAGCATTTTAATTGTAGTAAACTGAACAATGCTGAAATTGTTTGAAGAGAAGATTAAATTTAATGAAATTCACAAACAACCCCTTTTAGAAAGTAACAACAATTTTTTGAACATTAAAGAGGAGCTCATTATATCAAGACAACTCCACTGTAAAAAGCAGTCTGACTTCAATCACTGCATATCTGCATGTTAATGAACTTGCTGTATAAAGCAGAGAGTGAACAGAAAAAGTAATAGGAAGACTGTCTTAATGCATATTTTCTAGGAAGAAAAAATCTCCTTTAATCAATAAAACACCTTTCCACTGGTACCTTAATAGTATCTGAAACTCTTGTAAGCAACACAAAAGGAAGATGATACTTGAAAGTTTAAGACGTTACACAGCTTGCACTTTCTTGCAGTGTTCACATGCTGTCAGCATCACAGTTCCAAAGACTTTCAAGTTTCAACAGACAGATACAGGCTAGTACAAAGTCTTTGTCATAATAATTTCATTGCTGTCCCCTGATCAAACATAGACAAATCTGAAACTGAAAGTGAGAGCCAACCAGTGACCTTTGATTAGAACCACAAGCCTAGGTTTTAATAAAATGCTTCATTCATTGCTCTTCGATGCCAACAAGGAAGGTGTGTTGTAGACTGAAAAGAGCAGTCGATACACTATTTATACCCATACAATGATTTCCATTATTCACAACTGAAATTTGCAATTGGAGCAAGTGAGACACAGGTGCCTTAAAAATAAGAAAATAAAAACATAAAAATGCAGCTTTCTCCCTTTACCCTTTCCTCTCAGTTGCTTGTACTAGTTTTCATGCCTTACTAATCATATTGTACTAGTCCTTCCAAAACTGTAATTTGCACAATATTTGTTGCTATTAGAATCTAAGGAATGTTGGCAATATTTACTTTTGAACTTGTGATTTTCCTAGGTTATCAGTACACCATTCAAATGAATGTCTATAAAGTTTATTTTAATTAAAACAAAAGCTTGAAATTTAGGTTTGTTCTGCTCCTTTTTTTTTTTCAGTCAAGGGGAAAAAAATTTCCATCTATAGCCATAGTTAGCACATTTTGATGCCTAAAATCAAACTTCCCTTAAGAGCAATACCTCAAGAAAAGGTAAGTCAAGTCCAATTTTTATGAGTTAGATGTTGGCAGTGGTAGAAAGGGTAGGGAAGTTCTCAAAGTCAATCCATTCAAAATGTTGTGGGGATTCACATAAAGGAATTGTTAAAGCCAGTTAAAATTGGAAACTAGAATGCTCAGGAACCTGAAAGCTCTATAATGCCTGCCTTATAGTTAGAGATCTCTTTTAGTCATGACACTAAAATATTCCAATTCTTACTATAAGAATAATGGGTTTCTATGTAATTGCCAGTGTTAATGCTAGTACCTAAGACTATGCCTGAATTAATAAAGCAGGTGCTTGGTATTACATATATGCATATATGTGTGTATAATATTATTAGGGGACCGGGATGGCCGAGTGGTTAAGGCGTTGGACTTAAGATCCAATGGGCTAATGCCCGCGTGGGTTCGAACCCCACTCTCGGTAGGTTAAGTTTTCATCTAATATTATATGTATATGTTATATGTATTTCTATGTAATACCATATATACGTAAAATGAATAATAAAGTGTGAGGCTATAAATTCACTAAGGTAAAATGGCAGTAAGGAGTAGAAGGGTAATCTGAGGAAGTAGTCTACATATAACTCAAATTGAAAGTAAGGAAAAAAAGAAAGAAAATGGGAAGAAGAAAGAATAGGGTAGAGAATAAAGAAGGGAACTAGAAAGGGAGGGAGGAAAGGAGAGAAGAGACATAGTCTACGAAATCATGCTATCTTAAGACTGAAATGAAATGTCACAATTCATCCTCCATCATTCTATTGACTTTTGGGCACCACAGTCTGCTCAGTAGCCAGAACTTCTGTCAACAACCACAGCTGTGCTGCCTCACCCATTGTATGTAAACAGCTATACACACACTCTGACGAATCCTGAGATACGACTGTAAGGACTTAGCTTAGGCAAATAGAAAATTTGTGACTTCATTCACTTGTCAAATCAACTAACTCAAAGAACTCAAAGCTCATGAGGGTAGTGATTTGGTCTATCTCATGCTATTATATTCCCAGGACTTAGATCAGTACTTGACTAGAATAGGAATCTAACAAATGATGAAACTGATATTGTTGAGATCAATATTTGTGGGCCCATAGGTAGACCATAATGTAGGGCAGCAGTTCTTCAGGGACCAACAAGGTCAAAATTTTTTTACAATAAGGACAATAATGTAATTTTCCCTTTTCACTCTCATTCTTTTGCAAAAATAGGTGTTTTCCAAACGTTGCATATGTCATTCTTTTGAAGATTAATGTGTTCTTGTGTTTTAAATTTTCTAATATGGAGACTTCAAATTCTGGGAAGATTTGAAGTCTCTATTTTCTTCTTTTTCTCTATTCCTTCCTCCAAATACAACTAAAAATCCTGGACATCATGCATAAAGCAAGTATTAAGAAGACTCTAAAAGCTAGAAAGAAGGCAGACTTGCTAGAGAACTCAGAACCTGAGGAATGACACTATGGCAAATTTCCTAGGTTTCCTTTTAGCGTCCTGTATCTCAGATCTAAAGCTAAAGAAGCCAGCAATCTAGACATACCAATGGACACAGACAAAAAGTTCCAAGGAAAGTCTCTCTCTAGCCAAAGGACCAGGAAAGAGGCAGATTTTAGTAAAACAGAAAACTTTCAGAAAATAACAACTTTACCTCTAGGATAAATATTGCAGGAAAAAAAAAAAAACTGTGGCTGCACCCTGATCCACTCAAACAAAGATCAGCGGCTAACCTACAATTACACTCTCTCAGGTCTTTAATGAGGCACCCAATATCCATCCCAAAGGAAGTGTCAAAGAAGGTAAAGTAGTGATCTGGAACTTTTAGCCCTACCACCCTGTTATAGCCCTCCTGCCTGCCCCCACCTCTGGCCCCAGTGTCCCTCCCACTCCCCCAGAATGATATCTGGAAATGACTACCAGAAACGCAAAACTTTCACCATTGTCCAGTGATAACAAGGCCACTTCCACTGTAATGTCAGTGAAAAACACATGAGAAGCTAGAATATCCCTCCAACAAGCAGTAAAAAGAAGCCCCACCCCCTCAGGCAGGGAACCTAGACTTCAAAATCCACCTAACAGTAAAAAAGTGGCAGCATCACTTCCGCTACTAAAGCAGTATCAAGGAAAACCAGCTAAAACAGAAAGTTTACACAAAAATAAGAGTGTCATAATATTCATAAAACAAAAATGTACGGGTTTCATATAAAAATTACTGTCATACCAAGAACTAGAAATATCTCAAATTAAAAAAAAAGATAATCAACAAATGCCAACACCAAGATATTAGAATTATCTGACGAGCATTTTATAGCAGCTATGATAAAAATATTTAAATGAACAAACTACAAGCACATTTGAAACAAATCAAAAAACAGAAAGCCTCAGAAAGGAAACAAAGATATAAAGAAGAAACAAATGGAAAATTTTATACCTGAAACTACAATAACTGAAATAAAAAGCTCAACAGAGATGCTCAATTGCAGAGGGACAGAATCAGTGAGCTAGAATATAGAAAAATAGAAATTAGAATTAAACATCAAAGAGAAAATGGGCTTCAAACAAATGAACACAGTGCCAGAAATCTTTAGGACAATAGATAGCAAAAAATATATATAGTATTCATGTCATCAGAGTCCTGGAGGACAGAACAAAGAAGGTGAGGCTGAAAAAGTACTCAAAGGTAAAATAAGTAAAAACATCTAAATTCTAGTCAGAGACATACGTAAGCCTACAGATTCAAGAAGCTGAGCAAATCCCAAACAGGATAAATTTAAAGAAACTCATATGAAGACACATCATAAGTAAACTTTCAAAAACATAAAACAACGAAAAAATCTTGAAAGCATCCAGAGAAAAATGACATCTTACCTATAGAAGAAAAGCAATTCAAATGACAGCAGATTTCTCATCAGAAACCACAGAAGCCAGAGGGAAGTGGCATAATATTTTTCAAGTGCTAAAAAAGAAATGACTTGTCAACCCAAAAATCATATAAACAACGAAAATATCCTCTAGGAATGTAGGGGAAATCTAAAAATTCTCAAATTAAGGAAAACTAAGAAAGCTGATCACCAGCAGACCCACCCTAAAAAAATGGCTAAAGGAAGTTCTCTAACCCAAAAGAATATAATAAAAGAAGGAATGTTGAAACATCAGGAAGAAATAACAAGATAAGCAAAATATGGTAACATGTATAAATACAATAGGCTTTCCTACTCCTCTTCAATTTTCCAAATTATGTTTGATGGTTAAAGTAATTTGCCTAATGTGTTTCCAAACCTACTGAAATACAAGCAACATCTCTTTAAACTCATTTTCAAAGTCTAAGAAAGATATAAAAAGCATTGCTATCAGCTTTTAAAATACTTAATTTTCATGTGTCCTAGGGGAGTTAGGATCCTGTCCTTTTAATAACAAATTCTGGAAAACAAACAACACTATGATTATTACCCATTGGTCAGTCTGGAGGTGTCTCTGGTAAACTCAGGATAATTTTCTGCTGAGGGAGAAGAAATTAAGTCAGCAAAGCCTACTGTATCTCACCAAACCCATCACTTTTCCTACAATTTTCAGAGATTCCCCACCTCTCTGACTTTAAGAAACCAGTCATCAAAATAGCACCTGACACACCCACTAGAGTAGCTATGTTTTTTTTTTTCAAGTGACAGGGATATTAGAGAAATTGAAACCTTTATACATTCCTGGGGGTAATGTAAAATGATGCAGCAATGGTGGAAAACAATTTGGCACTTTCTCAAAAAGTAAACCATGGAATTATCATATGACCCAACAATTCTACTCTTAGGTATATATTCAAAAGAACAGAAAACATGTGTTCAAACAAAAACTCATACATGAATATTCATAGTAGCACTATTCATATAGCCAAAAGGTAGAAACAATCCAAATGTCCATTAACAGATGAACAAATTCTTCATAAAATAGAATATTATTCACTCATAAAAAGGAATGAAGTACAGGTAGAGCATCTCAATTCTAAAAATCTAAAATCCAAAACACTCCAAGTTGTTAAAATACTACCCATAGTGACCTACAGATTTCATTCAACCCCCATTAAAACACCAACATCACACTTTGAAGAACTTGAAAAAATATTTCTTCATGTTATACAGAACTAGAAAAAAAAAAAAACCAAAGAGCTAACACAACTTAAGAAATAAAAACAAATCTGGAGGCATTATGTAACCAGAGTTCAGGTTATACTACAAGTCTTTAGTGATCAAAACACTAGATATGTGGAATAGGATAGAGAACCTAGAGATGAATCCAGCCTCATATCGCCAGCCAAACTTTGATAAACCAAACAAAAGCATATACTGGGGAAAAGATCTCTAATAACTGGTGCTGGAGAACTGGTTAGTCACATGTAAAAGACTAAAACAAGACCCACACCTCTCACCACTTAACAAAAATTAACTCACACTGAATAAAAGATTTAAATGTAAGACACAAAATGATAAATACTCTAAAAGAAAGTGTGGGGAAAACTCTTGATACTGACCTGGGAAAGAATTTATGAAGAATATCCCATTGGCAATTGCAGCTATACTAAAAATAAATAAATGAGACCCGATCAAGTTAAAAAGCTTCTGCACAACTAAGGACAAAATCAACAAAGCAAATAACAACCTCCAGAATGGGAGAAGATATTTGCATGTTATGAATCTGACCAGAATTTGCAAACACTCAAGAAGTAAGAAAAGAGCAAACAACCCCATTTATCACTGGACAAGAGACATGAACAGAATTTTTTCCCCAAAGGACAGACAAATGGCCAATAAACACATAAGGAAATGATACCTAAGTATCAGAGAAATGCAAATCAAAACCTCCCTGAGGTATCACCCAACCCCAATGAGAACAGTCCACATCACCAGGTCCCAAAGCTGCAGCTGCCGGCGTGGGTGCAGAAAGAGGGGAACACATATGCACTGTTGGTGGGAGTGGAAACTAATATAGCCTTTTTGGAAAGAAGTATGGAGACTCCTCAAAGAGCTAAAAATAGACCTTCCACTTGATCCTGAAATCCTACTACTAGGTGCGTACCCAGAAGACAAAAAAATCATTTTATCACAAAGACATTTGCACTTGAGTGTTTATAGCAGCTCAATCCACAATCACAAAGATGTGGAAACAACCCAAGTGCCCATCACCTCATGAATGGCTTAGTAAACTGTGGTATATGTATACCATGGAATACTATTCAGCCACAAAGAAAAATGGAGACTTTGTATCTTTTGCATTTACCTAAATGGATTCAGAGAATATTCTCCCTAGTAATGTATCTACAGAATGGAAAAGCAAGCATCCCATATCCTCAATACTAATTTGAAACTAGTAGATTAACAACTACAGGCTCACATGAGAGAAAAACACAAATTCAAGAAAGGAAGAAGGGGAAAGAGCAGAGGAGTTTGGTAAGTTCCCACCTAATGGGTATAATGTAAGGGTATATGGGACACTTCCTCAGTGAAGGACTAAACTACAACTCAGACTTAACCTTACAAATGAGAACAATGTAACCTAATCCTATGTACTCTCATATTAATCCAAAATTTAAAAAAAAAAAAAAACCTCTAAAATCTGCAACATTTTGGGTGCCCACATGATGCCACAAGTGGAAAATTCCACACCTTATCTCATGTGATGAGTCATTGTTAACACTGTAGAAAAAATGCCTATGTAGGACCTAGTGAAAATGTGTAATGGGCTTACTGAAGCAGCATGCATTTATCATAACAAAACAAGAAATCACCTTAGTTTGTAAAATCAAAGAGGGACTTCTCAGACAAAAGCCACTGTTAACAAGGCAATGACTCTAAAGGAAACATTTAAGTTAGCCAACCAGCTTCATCCGTAGAGCATCCACTTCCTGGTCCTTCAAAAAAATATTTCTTATGTTTCTTCTTATCCCCAAAATAATCAAAATACAGTATCATAGGTAGAAACTGAAAGCCTACTATTGTTGTTGTTGCTGCAATTTAGTAACTGATACAGGCATTCTGCTGATGTCATTGTGTTGCTTACTTACCCTGACATATTACTTTTTTCCATATATTAAAGGTATATCATATTTTTTAACTATTAAGTACTTGTGTGTGAATATGATAAGAAATGATTACTTATCAGTGCCATATAAATTCAGAGTCAGAAATGATAGTGATGCCAAACACATCATTCATGGTTTCATACACAAAATTATTAAATCACCTGTAATCCCAGAGCTTCGGGAGGCCAAGACAGAAGGATAGCTTGAGCCCAGGAGCTCAGCCTAAACAACATAGCAAGATTCCATTTCTACAAAAATACAAACAAATAAATACATAAAAATAAAAATAAGTTTGCCAGATATACATCTGTAGTCCAAGCTACTAGGAAGACTGAGGCAGGAAGATGACTTGAGTCCAAGAGTTCAAGATTACAATGAACTATAATATTGGCACTGCACTGTAGCCTGAGCAACAGAGTGAGACCCTGGTATACATATAAAACATAAATGAATTTCATATTTAGACTTAGGTCCCATCCCCAAGATATCTCATTAGTATATGTAAATATTTTAAAATCCAAAATTCAAAATACTTTTGGTGCCAGGCATTTCAAATGAAGGATATACTCAAACTATAGTGACATGTGCTACAACATAAATGAACTTAGAAAACATTGTGTTAAGTAAAAACAAACCCATACACAAACGGTTACACACATATGATTCCATTTACATGAAATATCAAGAATAGAATAAATCCATGAGACAGAAAGCAGATTGGTGGTTACCAGGTACTAGGAAGGAGGGAAGAATCAGAAATAACTGTTTAATAGGTATGGGGTTTTCTTTTCAGGTGATAAAACTGCTTTGAAACAAGATAGGTGTGGTGGTTGCATAACACTGTGAAAGTACAAAATGCCAATGAACTGCTCATTTTAAAATAGATAATTTTTAAAGTTTACACATTTTACCTCAATAATTTAAATAATGTAAAGATAAGGACATATTACCTTGAGGCAATAGGGTGAATTAAAAAATTCAAATTGAATACAAAAAGTATCAGAGAACCCTACACTCTGTCAGCATTCCCTCTAATGTGCTCCAATAGCCTTCTGTCCATTACTCCATGAAAGGATTCCTAACATTATAGAATCTAGAAATGTTTTTATACTTTCACCTTGCCCACCTTCACTCCCCCAACATATCTTTTACCTCTACCCTCCTTCTTTCTTAACCCCTTTCTTTTTTGAGACAGAGCCTCAAGCTGTTGCCCTGGGTAGAGTGCTGTGGCATCACAGCTCACAACAACCTCCAACTCCTAGGCTCAAGTGAGTCTCCTGCCTCAGCCTCCCAAGTAGCTGGAACCACAGGCACCCACCATAACGCCTGGCTATTTTTTTGGTTGCAACCATCATTGTTGTTTGGCGGGCCGGGCCACATTCGAACCCGCCACCTTAGGTGTATGTGGCTGGCACCTTAGCCACTTGAGCCACAGGCGCTGAGCCCTCAACCCCTTTCAATCTCCTCAATTTGTCAGTTTACTCAGTAACCATTTATTTTTCATTTTTATATGCTTGATGTCCAGTACAATATATATGCTAAATTTGCTAAGTGAATGAAATAAGAAACAAATTAATAAGTGCAAGGTAGATTGGCATGCAAGCATCACACAAATTGAAGGACTTTATCAAATTATCTTTTACAACTTGAATTGGAATTTGTTATACCAATAAACTCCACTCCCAGATATTTGTTGATTTTTTTAACATGCTAAGCTGATTGCAATTTTTAACAACTTTTGCAAATTCTCAAAAAAACCCTTGAAATTCAAATTAATTTCAATTTCCTTAATTTTTTATTTTTGGTTTTTTTAATTTTTTTATTTTTCAAGACAGTCTCACTCCAATTAAATAAATTATTTAATTATTTATTTAATTAAATAAATAAATGCATCTTAGCAGTTTTTTTAAATTAGAGAATACTTCATAACTTAAAAAAAAATGCCAGTAAAATGGTAAAAGCTCACTTTATTCACTAGTGCTCTCTTTTTTTTTTTGGAAATAGGGTCTCAACCCTCTGTTGCCCAGGCTAGTGCACAATAGTATCCTCACAGGTTACTGCAACCCCCAGCTCCTGGGTTTCAGGGATCTATCAGCCTCCCGGGTAGCTGGGATTATAGGTGCCCCAAGACATCTGACTGATTTTTTTATTTTTGTTGTTGTTGCCCCAGCTGGGCTCAAGCTATCTTTCCTCCTTGGCCTCCCAATGTGCTGAAATTACAGATATGAGCCAGTGCACTCTCCCTTACTGTTGTCTATTTAAAAAGCAAAGAAATTTGAGTATCAACCAAAATATTTTTTAATGTTCATACAATTGTGTTAAGATAAATTATTTTAAACTTAAGAATTATAAAAAATGATAACTAAAAATATCACCACTTTAACTATTTCCACCAAAAATTAGAAAAAAATATAAATGATAAATTTTGTTTCTTGGATATAGCAATGTACCATCTTGCATAAATGAGTCTATTTAAAAGATCTTATTTCTCTTACTTGGGGTTATCTTCAGAAAAAAATCTTTGGTTTGAATGTTTTTGTTTTGTTTTGTTTTGAGACAGAGCCTCACTGTGTTGCCCTCAGTACAGTTCCATGGCATCACAGCTCACAGCAACCTCCAACTCTTGGGCTTAAGCAATTCTCCTGCCTCAGCCTCCCAAGTAGCTGGAACTATAGGTGCCTGCCACAATGCCCAGCTATTTTTTGGTTGGAGTTGTCATTATTGTTTGGTAGGCCTGGCCTGGGCTCGAACTTGCCACCTTTGGTGTATGTGAGCTGCTGAGCTACAGGCACCAAGTCTGGTTTAAATGTTTTATTTTCCTTTAGGTAAAAAAACATATATAACTAATTAAATAAAAATAACTGAAACTGAAGCTAACATTGAGATCTTAATTTACACCTCAGTAATTTAATATTTTTATGTTTTATTTTAACTTTAAGAAAACTGTTAACTTTCGGATGTCCTGGCATTTATTAGATATATATTGTTAATGCCATAAAAAACAAACCGGGATATTGAATAGTAATAATCTCTGATTCAAAAAACTGTAAAAATTTGCCAAGAATTACATAATGTAATTATGAGATTCCTTTTATAAAATAAGGTACATTTGAAGCAGCAAGGCAAAGACAGTTTTTCAAAAATAATAATAATAATTTTTTAAGTTCTTTCTTGTAAGCTTTCAATCTTTCGAGCTCTTACCTTTCACTTACAAATAACACTGACAACTGGATTTTGAGTCAATTTTCAAGTCTTTTTTTTACTGTTATTCATTTAAAAAAAGAAACAAAGGTAATAGAGTGGCTTAAAAAGATAGACTGTGCAGAAAACTAAGCTTCTGGAGAAAAAACCTAAATACGTTTCTTTCGATAAGTTGAACCAATTAATGTAAGCCCAAAGAAAAGTGCCCAAATAATAGAAATTTGCAAACATAGCAAAGACCAAGGCAAACTCACCCATTCTGAGCTACTCAACCTTCAGCAATGCCAACTAAATCCTGTAATTCCTTCAGGCTTCAACTCAAAAGTTTACTTACTGAAGCTTACTCTGGTTTCTGTAGCTGATCTTATTCTTTCTCATCTCTGCAGGTACAATCTTACCACACATTCCACAATGGATTATACACTCTCTTATAACATCCAAACAATTACAAAATTTGTTGAGGTCAGAGATGTACGCTAATTACATTCTATCCCAATGGGACCAAGCATATAGTCAGCACCTAATGAATATTAGTTGACTGCAAAAGCATGTAACACATATTTACACATAATACAGATAAATTTAGTGGGGATTTCTAGGTGCTTAGGTCTTGTCAATGGAAGAATATTTTTACTTAAAAAGACAACTATGTCTCCTAAATGTCTACCTAATTCTTCAAAATGTATTTCCCAGAAGCCATTAGTTTAAATGAACAAAATTTTCAAAAATAAGTAAATAAACACTTTTTCTCTAACATTCATTTTTACCAGCCCCTTGTGAAGGGCAACTACATCTGCAATGGGCTCTAAGGAGCACTACTACTGATCAACTGTCTGATAGACAAGGTAGTTAACCAGACTTTAAACATTTGCAAAACAGTTCAATTTAGTTAAAAATACTTTCCTTCATCATCATATGAAAAGGATCAAAATTCTTTAGTTTCTCAGTCCTTCGGTTAATAAATACATTAAAACCTTTCAATACCTATGTTGCTTTTAGCTAGCTAATGGCAACATTGCTAAACTGACTGCAGAATGACAATTTTAAAAAGCATTTTGAATTAAGATTTCTGTAGCTGGCAGAAGTAAAAGGATTGAAACAATATTGACAATATGAATATTTATACAGGATTATTGCTTTTAAATGTGTGAACATCTATGCCAATTTTCTACTGTTTTTCCTACCAAATACAGTACTTTAAAAAAAAATTAACATTTTTAAAGTAAAAATAATCTACTTGAACATCTCTAGAAGGTAAGATTTCAAGGACTTCAGAGAAGGTATTAGAATATTTTTCACACTTGGGCTGTTGCTTCTTTTGACTTTTTGCCACTGCATTTTGTTAGGTCAACAATAAAAACAAAACAAAAATTTGTTAAAGATCAAAGTTGTTTTTTTTTTTTTTAAGACAGAGTCTCACTTTCTTGCACCTGGTAAAGTGCTGTAGCATCATAGCTCACAGCAACCTCAAACAATGCTCAAGTGATCCTCTAGCCTCAGCCTCCCAAGTTGCTGGGACTCTAGGCACCTATCTAAACACCTGGCTATTTTTGAGAGATGGGGTCTCACTCTTGTTCAGGCTAGTCTCCAACTCCTGAGCTGAAGTGATCCATTCACCTCAGCCTCCCAGAGTGCTGGGATTACAGGTGTGAGCCAATGCACCTGGCCAAAGCATTTTTATATAATTGAATTCATTTCAGATCAATGTTCAACAAGTGGTAAGAGGAATACAGTAGAAAAGAAATACAATAGAGCTTCTCAGGCATTTTATTTTAGAGTAATCATTCTTAATGATTTTAAAGGATGTAGCAACATTTCCCTGTGCAATTTAATCTGTATGAATAAGTAAATAATTATCAGGTGTCAGATATATGCCAGAGGAAAGACTGTTATATTCGGGGGTGGGAGGATTCTGTTTGTTGCTTTTTTTTTTTTTTTAAGAGATATATTCTCTGCCATGTTGGCTGGACAGAATGCAGTGGCTATTCACAGGCACCATCCCAGTGTACTACAGTCTGAACTCCTTGTTTCAAACAATCATCCCACTTTAACTTCTTGAGGAGCTGAGATGCATACTGCTTTGCCTAGCCTCTATAATAAGTTTCTTATTAATAAATTTTCATGACTATATTATAGATTACTTTGGACTGGGTAAAAATTATCTTGAAACATCATCAAACACACAAGTACCTATAAACATTTCTTCTTTTTTGTTCCAGTTACTTCTCAACAGACAATACTAATATTATATTATTTAAAAGAAATGTATCATGGTATACCTTGTTTATGACTGAGAAAAAAAATTACTATTACTATTACTTTAGCACAAAAAACTACAATACTGAGAATACATTCACATTAATATATGATTTATTTGCTTAATCTCAAATAAAACTATCATCATTATATTGTCTTAAATACCTAGACTTATGCTTCTAAAATTAATTGAAATTTCATAATCCTAAGATTTTTCATGAAAATATCATAGTAATGTTATAGTTAGAGCAACTCTGATTGCACCACAAAAAATATTTAAGAAATACTTGAAACCACAACGCTTAATTTATTTTTAAAACAAAAAGCCTATACAGACAAAAATGACTTTTAATATTTCTCAATATTGAACAAAAGTTATCCTTTTCAAAAGACAACATTGTGATCTGATTAATTTTTAAATCACCTGTTTACATAAAATTAAGTATTTTCAATTGTAAGACTTTTCATTTCTTCACTCGCTGTATAAACGATACTCCTGTTACTTTAACAGAGTATGTCGTTTGATCCTTTTAACTAATTAGTGGATCAGCTAGCAGGAAGTCAGGCTATTGCAATTACTGTCCACATGTTCATTTATATGGAAATACTCTACAGGTCAACCTAGCCATTTTTATGTCACAAAAGGTTATTTTTTCCTTATTCATAATGTCTTTCTGGAAATGATCAACTACCCTGGCATTAACATAATGGTCATTTGTACTTGTTGTAGAAATAAAAAGTAATAAAATTTGTTTTAACAAGCATAGACAAAATGAATAGCCCATAAACTCATCATTCTTCAATTTTCTATAAAACATTCTAATTCTGTCTCTATCTCTTAAAGTCTGATCATATATATTTAATTCCATTCTTTAAAATTTCAGTAGACAACTTCAGTGCTAACTTACCACTGCCCTGTCAGAAAATCTTTGATGTCACAGCATAATAGCTCCTGAAAGAACAGCACTAATACTTAATGTAACATGAAACCAGGGCTCTGCAATGGGGCTGTCTGCTGTCAGGAACAAACAATTTCACTGCTATTCTCTACAAGTGACAATGTTAGGATCTATCTTTGCAGTATCCCTCACTACTAACAGAGACTTATTTTTATGAGGAATTAAAAGGCTAGCTTCATTATTTTAAATATGACCATTTCTATTTCAAAAATAAAGAATAAATTATATTTTAATGTCAAAAATTCATGTAGCTCAATTCTCCCCTGGAGTCTACAAGGTACACATTTAAGAAGGCATCTGGTGTTTTCAAAGAATAGGCTAAATGTAAATGGTTAAGCTTACTAGTAAGAAGAAACTCAAGCACTATTTCATTATTTCAGAAATCATACCAAACAATTATATTTCCAAGCCTTTATAACACATTTGGGTTGGAAATTACAACATAGATTTCCTTTTCATTAAGCTATCTTTACATGATACCAAATTATCTGCTTAAGGTTACCCATTTCAGCCGAAAGATCCAGCAACACAGCAAAAAAGAGAAACACTAAAATAGTCAATAAAACAACCAAAACAGTAACTTCTTTTTTACCCTATTAACCAACTGAAAATATGATAATTTCTAGACAGGTATATAATACACATAAGGGAATAAAGATAATACTGTTTAATTAACATTTGACCAAAATTTTTTTAATGTCATTAATTTTGAAACACTAAGGCATATTTGTTTCTCTTCTATATCCTTAAACTACTATATGTATTGCTTATGTAGCAAATAACTTTATCACTTCTCTGTTACTATTGTTTTGAATTGTTATTTAATTTTCTTTTTTTTTTGCTCATTCAAAAAATCATTAATTTTTTGTCTTGTTTACATAATATAATAATTAGATATCAATTTTTATTATCTGATATAAACAATTCCATGTATAACCAAAAATTGAGGTGAGAGCTTTTTAAAGAAAAATCTAAATGAGCTAGGATCTGTTTGACTAATATCTTTTATGGTCAATTAATTGGTTGGCCCATTAGATGATAGTGTACTTTCACAACCATTGACTATGATAACCGCCACTATGGGGAAATAACATCACACGTGTCTTATATGTTGTAGAGCATACAAATGTTATTTATTTCAATCATTTATATAACAAATCCTAGAGAGGCACATTCTGCAAAAAAAGATGCTTAAAAAATAATTTCTTTTAAAGTAATTTTATAAATCCAGAACCTAAATCATTTTTATATAAATTCTACTTGTATGTTGCACCAACAATAGATTGTTCCAAAAGAGTCGTGAGGATGATCACCAAGATTCACTGAAATTCCAGCAAAAAGATCAAACTCAATAAGTAAAAAAAAAAATAGGGGACATTTAATTTTTCTTTGCATTCAATCTGGTGATCTTTTAAAACTCGAAATAGGGCGTGTTTTCCCTCAGTAACCAACATGGTCATAGCTTAGAGACTACTTTTAAGTGCAGTATGATTGTGACAGACATAATTTTAAAAATTAACCTGTATATTCAAAACAAACTTCTTTCTTACTTTCCTATGGAAATTCTTATTTACAGGGTGAAACATTTAAAACTTAAACAAAATAATAAACCAAGAATTAATATTTTGAATGCTTCTGTGTATAGAGTGGTGTGTGTGTATGTATGTGTGTGCAGTTAACATTCGGGGATGAATAAACGAAGAAAGGTAGAATTCAGGAATAACATTACCCTTGTTGCGACAGATGTTAAATGGAAAGAAAGCAGAAAAATGCATCAGGGTAAGAAGAGTTCAGGAGAACTTCTGTAAATTGACCACCCAAGAAACTGTAACCAAGTTTACATACAGAGATGCTCACCATAAGGAACTAGGCCTGCTATACTAATACAAATATATGGTGCATATCCAGTCTATGATAACTAGGATCTACAGAGAACTCAAATTAAGCAACATAAAAAGAGCAAACAATCCCTTTTATCAATGGGCAAGAGAGATGAATAGAACCTCCTCTAAAGAAGACAGATGAATGGCTAACAAACATATAAAAAATGCTCATTGTCCTTAATTATCAGAGAAATGCAAATCAAAACCACCCTGAGGTATTACCTAACTCCAGTGAGAATGGCTCACATCACAAAATCTCAAAGCTGCAGATGCTGGTGTGGATATGGAAGGGAACACTTTTATACTGCTAGTGAGACTGAAAACTAATATAACCCTTTTGGAAGGACATATGGAGAATCCTCAAACAACTCAAACTAGATCCCCCATTTGATCCTGCAATCCCATTACTGAGAATCTTCCCAGAAGAAAAAAAAATCATTTTATCATAAGGATATCTGCACTGGACTGTTTCTTGCTGCTCAATTTACAATCATCAAATTGTGGAAACAACCTAAATGCCCACCAATCCAGGAATGGATTAACAAGATGTGACATATGTCTATAATGGAATACTATTCAGCCACAAAAAGATGGAGACTTTATATCTTTTGTATTATCCTGGATGGAGTTGAAACACATTCTTCTTAGTAAAAAAAATCACAAGAATGGAGAAGCAAGAATCCAATGTACTCATTTTCTTAATGTTCATGCTATGCATGACGGCTACAAGAAAAATTATAAACTTCATTGGGAGATATTGAAGAAGACTAAAATGAACAGGTAAATAAAATACTCATACATTGGAAGAGTCAAGGTTATAACAGTATCATTTCCTTAAAATTTTTCTTATAGATTAAATGCAAACTAAATTGAAAATCTGAACAGGTTTTTTTTGTATATGCGGAATTTAACAAGTTAATTCCAAGGATTGGGGCCTATAGCTTAGCAGGTGGGGCTCCTACACTACACAGTCACATATACTGTAGCTGGTAGGTTCGAATCCAGCCTGGACCTGCCAAACAACAATGACAACTATAACCAAAAAGTAGCCGGGCATTGCAGCAGGTGCCTGCAGAGACGGAGGCAAGAGAATCACTTGAGCCCAAGAGTTTGAGGTTGCTGTGAGCTATGACGCCATGGCATTCTATCCAGGGTAACAAAGTGAGACTCTCTCTCAAAAATAAATAAATAATAAATAAAGTATATTTTTTAAAAAGTTAATTCCAAGTTTACATGGAAATGCATGTGGCTCAAGCCGCTAAGGAGCCAGCCACATACATCTGAGCTGGCAGGTTCGAATCCAGCCCCGGCCTGCCAAACAACAATGACAGCTGCAACCAAAAAATGGCCGGGCGTTGTGGCGGGCGCCTGTAGTCCCAGCTACTTGGGAGGCTGAGGCAGGAGAATCGCTTGAGCCCAGGAGTTGGAGGTTGCTATGAGCTGTGATGCCATGGCAACTCTACCCAGGGGTGACAGCTTGAGGCTCTGTCTCAAAAAAAAAAAAAGAAAGAAAGAAAGAACAAATCTACCTCATGCAGAGTTTCAATATTGTTGTAAGAGTTCTTAAATTCTGGATAGTAAATCCTTTATCAGATATATGATTTGAAAATATTTTCTCTTATTCTGTAGATTATCTTTAATCTTCTTGATGGTTGCTTTTGAAACACACACTTTTAAATTTTGGTGTCCAATTTATCTTTTTTCCATTTGTGCTTTTGATGTTGTAGATAGGAAACAAATTCCTAATGGGTCATGAAAATTTACTCACGTTTTCTCCTGCAAGTTTTATAATTTTATCTCTTACTCTTAGGTCTTTGATTCATTTTAAATTGATTTTTTTGTATATCAAGTGAGGGAGAGTCCAACTTTATTCTTTTGCATAGCGATATCTCATTGCTCTAGTACCACTTGCTGAAAGACTATTTAATTTTCCTATTGGATTATCTTGCCACCCTTGCAAAACATAAGCATTACTGGTTTTAAGAAGTGATCACTATTTACTTTTTTTTTTTTTTTTTGAGACAGAGCCTCAAGCTATCCCCCTGGGTAAAGTACCATGGCATCACAGCTCACAGCAACCTCCAACTCCTGGGCTCAAGCGAGTCTCCTGCCTCTGCCTCCCAAGTAGCTGGGACCACAGGCGCCCGCCACAACGCCCGGCCATTTTTTGGTTTCAGTCATCATTGTTGTTTAGTGGGCCCAGGCTGGGGATTCAAACCCACCACCTTAGGTGTATGTGGCTGGCGCCTTAGCCGATTGAGCCACAGGCGCCGAGCCCGCTTGTTTTTTTCTTGCTAATACATTTGAGTTCTCTGTGGATTCTGGTTATTAAACCTTTGCTGGAGACATAACCAGCAAATATCTTCTCCTATTCTGAGGGCTGTGAATCAGTAGTTAATAATCTCCCCACACACACACAAAAAAAATCCCAAAACCAAATTCTAAAAAAATTCAAAGAAGAAATAATTTTATTTGTAAAGAAATGTTTTAATAAACGAAAGGAGAAAAAAAAATCAACTCCTCTCTCTGAGAACAATGTAACTTTGAGACTAAAATGGCAGGGACAGAAAGAAAAATCAGTCATTGGTTCAGAACCCCAATCCTAAGCAAATTTTAACACACCTAATCCAGAAATGTGGCAATCACGTACAGATACATGTACAGACATACGCTCAACATGTGAAAAACACAACCAAATTTGTAAGCCCAGTTATGCGCAGCTGATTGAATGTTAGGCAATATAAAAATGTTACTCATATCAAAATATTAATAAAGAAATAACACACGACTATCTCAATATATAAAAAGCATTCGGCAAACTTCAACATCTATTTGGATTAGAAGACTCAGCATGGTAAAGATGTCAGTTCTTCCCAAACTGATCTACAGGTTTAATGCAATTCCTATCAAAATCTCACAAAGAGAGTAGGGCACTGGTCTCATACACCAAGGGTGGCGGGTTCAAACCCAGCCCCAGCCAAACTGCAACAAAAACTAGCTGGACGTTGGCGCGGGCGCCTGTGGTCCCAGCTACTTGGGAGGCGGAGGCAGGAGACTCGCTTGAGCCTAGGAGTTGGAGGTTGCTGTGAGCTGTGATGCCATGGCACTCTACCCAGGGGGATAGCTTGAGGCTCTGTCTCAAAAAAAAAAAAAA